>JAPMOR010120479.1:0-11552 GCA_026543865.1 Argiope aurantia | reverse complement strand
TATATATATATATATATATATATATATATATATATATATATATATGTGTGTGTGTGTGTGTGTGTGTGTGTGTAATAAATCTCAATGTCCTAGTTTTTTTAGTTTTTATTTTAAATTAGCCCCTGTTAACTTCATTCTGAAATGTTTTTCTTATTTCCTAATCCAATTCCTAAGTTGTATTTAATTACTTCTAATGAATTACTTCTAACAAGCGCTCTAACAACTGACAACTTTTGCATTTTTTCACGCTAAGAGTTAAGAGAAAAAAAATGTTAACACTTAAACATACTTTTCAGGATGCCTAAAATTCCGTTTTCTGAGTCTATGAGTGTCAGGGAAATTAATATCAAAATCTCTTAGAAAAATCACGGAACAAGTGTCTTTTGATTATCGGTTCTTTCTTGTACATAATATGATTCAGGTGATGAAATAAACACAAGTTAAAATTTCGAAAGCTCTTTCCGGCCACGCATCTGCAAAATTATTCTTATATAGATTATTATAAATTAATTATATTGTTTTAAGAGTTCTTTTTATTTTGTATTGAATCACTTAATACCATTTTCAATCAAAAATATTTAAATATTTTTTTTTCATTTAAATAAGCATGCTTGTTATGTATAGATGGAATTGAAAAGTTTTCTCACATTTTTTTTTATTTTCATATTTTGATGTAGGAGTTTTTTTAATGTATCATATTGAAAGATATTTCTGCGTACAAGGGCATATTTCGCATACTTTCTTTTATGTGTTCGATAGTTTAAATTCATTCTCTACTTCCAATAAAATGCATTTTTAATATGCTTTTTAGTTCTTCGAAATACTCATACACCTTGGGAATAATTTATTAAAAAAACATAAATACTTCTATTTTTCGATATTTATTAGATATTATTGTATTCTTAATCATACCATTAAATTCATCATAATTTTAACTACGAAACAAGGCACCTTTACATTTATTTTAATCAATAATAGAGGAAGTGAAGCCTAAGTATAATAGTTTGAAATGCCAGATATTTTCCCTTTTCTAATGCATCTTATTCTAGAAATTCCGATTTTTATTTTTAAATACACCACTACATTTTATGGCAATAATTTTAACTAAAAAACATGACGTTTACAATTATTTAGATAAACCATTACAATATAACAGAAAATAAAAACTGGGTAGGAAAATCTTTGAAATGCCTTATAGTTTCCCTTATGAGACACTCAAATGAAATCATGTCTTATTCTTAAATAAGTTTCTAAATTTTATGACCATAATTTTTACATGGCGCCTTCACATTTAATTGGATATCAGTCACAATATTAAGGAAAGAAAAAACTGAGCAGGAAAGTTTTGGAATGCCTGATAAGACACTGAAAATAAAATCATACGCCTTAATCCACATATTTCTATTTTTATTTTTAAACATGTCTCTAAATGTTATGACCATAATTTTACTACCAAACACAATCCCTTTGCATTTATTGAGCCCAGTATTATCGAAAAGAAAAACTGCGTTGGAAAGATTTGGAATATCTGATAGTTTCCCTTGTGAGCCACTCAAAATGAAATAATTCCTTAGAGTTATGACTTATACATGTTTCTAAATTTTATGACAATAATTTTGATTAAATGACACGGCATCTTTATATTTATTTAGATAGCCCTCACAATATTAAAGAAAAAATAAACTAAGTAGGAAACTTGAAATACTTGATGAGACACTCAAACTGAAACCATACATGTTAATTCACGTATATCAATTTTTATTTTTAAACTTTATAATAGTAATTTCACTATCAAATACAATCCCTTTGCCCGATAATTGTGAAGAGATTATCGAAAGAAAAGGGATTGCGATATTATCGAAAAGAAAACTGTGTCAGAAAGATTTGGAATCCTTGACACTTTCTCTAGAGGGACACTTAATCGAAATAGTACACATTTTTATCGCCACATTCCGAACTGCATCTTCAAATGCAACAACGTTCTTCCCGTATTTAAACATACCCAACCCTTTCTCGAAATTACCTTCTTTCCAGTCGAATTATGTCTCTAAATGTTATAACAATAATTTTACTATCAAACACAACCCTTTGCATTTATTACGAGCAATATTTTCAGAAAGAAGATATATGGAATGCCTAATACTTTCCCTAGTGAGATACTTAATTGAAATAGTATACATCTTAATCGCCGCATTCCGAACTGAATCTTCAAATGCAGAAACGTTCTTCTCATGCTTTAACATACCCAAAAATTTCTCCAAATTGCATTTCTTTCTCCTATCGAATTATATCTTTAAACGTTATGACAATAATTTTACAATCAAGACAATCCCTTTGCATTTATTAAAACAAGTATTATCAGAAAGAAAAACTGCTTCAGAAAGATTCGAATGGCAGATACTTTCCCTTGTGAGACACTTAAACGAAACAGTATACATCTTAATCGCCACATTACGAAACTGAATCTCCAAATGCAACAACGTTCTTCCTGCTTTTAAACAGACCCAACACTTTCTCCAAATTGCGATCCCCTCTCCTATCGAATTATTGCAGAGCAGCAGGAAGAAAGGTTCACGATATTTAAGAAAGAACGGCGTGTTCTTTTCTCCGAATCCGACTGGGAAAACTTGAAAAACATTTCACTCTAAATTTAGCGTCAATTTAAGGGAAGAAATCTTCCCTCTCGGGGGCAGATAAACTCCGTACCCAAAGAAAATTTACATGGCTTGCGCTCTTCCCAAACCTAATAAGAAAACACAAAAGGACTGGAACACAAGCAAAAACAAAAGGAGGAGGATTGAGAAAAGGGCGCATGTTATTTTCCGAAAAGGGCCGACCGAATCTTTTCCAGATAATACCATTAATCAGAAGAACGGAAAACATCCTTCCCGAATTCGGACCCGAGGTCCATAGGGGAATGGCGTCTAGTGGAGTAGAGCGTGATTGATAGTCAAAGTTTTTCGAAGGGGCCTGTTTATTCCAAAGGGTCCCCTGTTGCATTCTAAAATCGAGGTTCTTTCCGAGGCCCCGATATATACAAAAGATCTTTTACTTATTCCTCTTCTCTATTATGCTTCAATTCGCTCTGTTCTTTTGTTATTATTTTTATTGGAGTTGGGGGGACCTGAAGCGTTCGATTTTCTTGCTCAGAGGTATTTCGTCTCATTACATAAGCCGTCGCCTTGTATTAGGTTCGATACTTTTTTTTTCTACTCCTTCTTCCGACTGTGCTGCCCTCTACTTTGTTTTCTTTTTCCTACCTTAGCTTTTGTTCTTTGTCTGGCGGGTGGGAGAGGAAACTTCAGTCTCCTTTGATTTGTCATTCTGAGATTTAAATGGTCCTGTTTCGAATCTTTATTTAGAAAGTTTAGTTTTTTTTTTCTTTTCTTTTCAGAATCACTTTCTCGGTTAAGTATTCTTTGCTTAAATTATTTCATGATTTTTTTCTTTGTTTTCTAAGTGTTTATGCTTACCAGTGTTTTTGTTTTCTTCCTTTTTCTATGTTTCTACAAATTTCTCTTTCTTTTCTGCATTAAAAAGATAGTTTATGAAGTTACAGTATTGTGATGTCAAGACTATTTCTTTTTCTGAAAACATCCCAAACTGGCTTTTCTTTTCGGTGTACAAAATGTCCAAGTATTGTTCAAATTATTTTTAGAATTTTTTAAATCAGTGTTATTTATTATTCAAAAGACAATACATAAGATAAAAATATGATATGATGGAGCTTTCTTATACGTTAAAGGTTTCGTAGAACTTAAAGTTTTTTAACTAAAGATTTCATTAACTTTTAACTTAAGTTTTAAAACTGTTATTTTTTAAAAAAATATTCGCTATAAGAATATTAATTTTTAAAGGCATTCATATGCAATTTGATTCAACCTTCATTTGAAATCAAGATATATATATATTTTTAAAGAATTCAAAATTATTTCTATAATTATAATTGAATTTCTTTAGAAAAGATAAAATTCATCAAATTTTTTTTCACAAAATACTGTTTAATTTGACTGCTTCCTGCTTCTGTATTGTATAATAACATTTATAGCGGAAAAAATAAATATTTCAAGAATAAAGAAAGCTTATGAGAACCTGTGTATTATTAAGAAAAAGGAATATTTTACTGTTTCATGATTTTCGGTAGAATAACATGGTAAATGTCTTAATAAATCAGATATCACTGCTACATTTTAAAAAGTTGTTAGCTCTCTGAAAACATAAGAGTCAAGCTTCTTAAACTTTCTTCTCTTTCCAAGATAAAATAACATTTGAAATTGACCAAATAAATAGCCTAAGTAAATGATTGTTTTTTTTAAAGAAAATTTTTTATTTTATAAATATTTATGTTAGAAAAAATTCGCCAATCAGATTAGAAAACTTGATATACTTAATTTTTATCTTTATGAATTTCATTTTTGAAAATTTCATTTAAAATTGTTTAATTCCAAGCGTGTTTTTTTTCCTCCATAATTTGGCTGTTTTATGCTAGTAAGGAAGGAATTTTGTAACCGTTTTTTCTTCACTTCCTCAAGTATCGAGTTCTGGAATTATGTATAGATGTTGTTTCCCGATTCCAATAGAATATCATAATAATTTTAGAGCTGTTATTATCAATTATTACAAAAAAAATGAGCTAGAATTAGATTTCACATATGTGAGGCTATATTAAACAATCTGAATATTACTAATTTTTAGATTAATATATTTCATAATTCATATTATAAATATTACATAAAGACCAAAGAGTAGAAAATAATAAAAATAAAGGATTTTTCATGCTTAGTGCGCTTTTATTAGTGCAGAATAAAGTAAGAAATAATATAATTTCATTGAAAATAAATAAAAAAATAACTATAATAAAAAAAAAAGAAATTCTTTTTATTTTCATTGAAAACTTTACTATATTATAATTATGATTAATGTACTATTTAATTCAATATGTTTATCAGAAATTCAATGTTAGAGCTTTATTTTGGCATCCATATTTTTGATGGAAAAAGTGAAACAAATAAGGAAATAAAAATAGTAAAAAATAAAAGGATAAAAATTAAAATTATTTTCTTAGAATAGCTATATAATGAATGCAAACTGAAAAATTTATTAAACATGCAAAATATTATAAATTATTCTAAAATATTATAGTGCAATTATTATTTTAAATATAGTAATAATAAATAAATACTAAATTATAAAAAATTATTATTATTATTATTAAATGGCATTTTAAAATAATAATAACAATTCTTCTATTGTAGAATTTTTTTTTGGAATAAGAATATTATTAATGCAAACTAGAACCTTTAAAAATCTTGTGAAATATTAATAAATTAAGTATAAATTAGAATATGTATCCTTATAAGACTAAATAGTAATAAAAAATAATTTTCTTCCTAATTAAATTTTATAATGATTAGAAAATGGAAGTAAATGAAAGTCGGTACATTTTATATAGTGGCTTGTTTACAACGACGCATTGTCAATGTGTTTGTGATCGATTTCCCCAATAAGGCTTAAGTGATTCGATTTTTTTAAAAGTCACAATGAACAGCATAAGAAATAAAGATTAAAATCTAGAAATGAATACATTTTGTTAGTAAATATTTTTGTTAGTACATTAAAAAAAGAAAAATGATTATTTTTTATATAAAAAAAATTCTGATAAGCATTTTTGCATTAGAAGAGAACGTAATTCATACTTTTTGTTTGCTGGTTTGGGTAAAAATTTAACATTGCTGTTTGCTGAAGATTTAGCTTCCAATAGGAGTAAGAAGTATTGCGCAAGAATTTCATCTAAAATGAGAGGCAAATAATAAGAAACAGCATCATTTAATTTTTGATTTATTTCACCTAAATTAAAGCAGTGTGTAGATGCGATTCTGAAGAATATGTGTATTTTACATATGCTTATAAAAACATAAAATTTTCAGAAAAAATAAATATAAATAACTTAAACAAAGAGCTAGGGATATAATATTTTTCTAATATCCTTTTTAAAACAACATGCATACTCTTATAGAATTACATATATACGAAATTTTTCACTAATTAAAGTATACGTTTTCTATTTCTGTTCATTTATTATTCTCAAAAAAAAAACTCAAAATAATGTTTAATACTAATAAATAAGCAGAATAAGAGACAACAGTTATTCAAACTGAAATAAATGAGAAACGTGAGTCATAAAAAAAAAATCCCATCTGTTTTTAAAAAGATCGCAAAACAACTTTCACTGTAATACAATGATGTACTTTCTGCAAACAGCTGTACTAATTACGCAAATCATCCTGAGATCATTTTATAATGCATTTAATGAGCGATCTGCCCCTCTTTGCAGGGAAGTTTTCCTTTCCATCTAAAGCAGCGTTAGTAAATAATACATTCTGCAGATCAATACGGGGCGCTACATGAAAAGCCTCTTCATTGAACGAAGGAGTGCCCAGAGATCAAGACGCCCATCATCCCAAAGCCCGGCCTAAGCCCCTTGTGTTGATCGAACTCACCACCGGCCTAAAGCCCTGTTTTTCCAAAAAACCCTTTTGGCGCTCTTTTTTATTCCCAAGGAAGGCTTACGGGGCAGCGGAGGCTTGGTTAATGATAGGAACAAAGAAAGGCTTGGAGACAATTAAATGTGATGGAGCCTTAATGCGCTAGAGAAAGAGGGAAGGCTATTGTAGCGCACAGTTGTTTGTAGAAGAGCGATAAAGTGCAATGGCTTTGTTTATTACTGAATGATATGATCAAATTTATAAATACACGGTGAATTAATTAAGCGTTTGTGTGTTGGTAATCAATGGAAAATTTGAGTGATTATTCATTAATTAATATTAATCCTCTATAGGTATTATTACGTATAGATATTATAACAATACAGAATAAAATCTAATGGATATTTCAAACAAAGAAATATATAGAAATAATCTACTACGATACATAATTACTGTTTTATTTAAGCATTTCTTTTTAATGGTCGTTTGTTGTGATCTTAAAATATGAAGCAGTATCTTACATTAAGTATATTATATTATGATTTTCTTTTAAAATAATTAAAACATTTTTTTAAAAAATTTAATGTCTGAAATAAGTAATGAAAATATCTACTGTTCTTATAATAGTTTTTGCATATTCCTGAAAGCCATAGGCATATAAGAGTGGATTTCATCTGTCCGATCATGACAATAATGCCAACAAAAATGTTAACGTCAGCATATAATTATTCTAAAAAGTTTTAAAAATTAAAAAATTAAAAAAAACGGCCAGCCAAGCGCAATTTTATAATTTAATTTAAAATGCGTAGCAAATATTATGGTACGAGTTTTATTATGAAAAATATTTGAATATGTAATAAAAATATGTTACTTATTGTAAGACGATATCTCAGATTTCTTTACTGATTATTTTTTTACGTTCAGGATTTGAGTATGAGTTACTTATAATCTTTAATGCATGAATTAAATAATCCACACAAGTTACATATCTTTCTGATTAAAACGTTTCTCCAAATAAGCATGAAAATTTTATCAGAATATGATATACTATTTTTTGTCTGGTTAGTTTTGAATTTTAAAAAAATGCCGGTCAAGCGATAATAGAAATTTTGATTTTTAACATTCTTGAAACATTGTTCATGTTTAAAGATTCAAAAGCTAGATTTTTTTCGCTTCAATTTGAATTAGCTTCGTGAAACTTTGGTTACTGATAAGAATATACAAAAAGTAAACAGTTTGTAAATTTTTGTTTGAAACATAACACTTTCGATACAGCAAATATCAAATTTCATATTGCATTATTAATTTCAATCAGAAAGTATCGAAACAAAAGATTGCATTAACGCTTGTATTAACCTGTTAACCAGGCATGACGAAATATTTCGTCGCACCAGAAAGACAATACCAATGTGCATGACAATTAAGATAATTTTTTTCTATGGAAATTTTTTAATGTAATATATTGATAGCATTATATTTCATGCCATTCTTACCTATGCAATATGGCGTTGCGATATGGAAACCCTTTAATGTTGCAAAGTTTAATTTCAAAAACCACTTCGATGTTTTTTGTAAAATAAGCGTTGCACGTTTGAGTATTTTACATTTTAGTATTACTATATTTTACTTGTTTTGTATTTTTAAAACATAGTTAGCATTATTTTAAGAATGAAAATATTTGCGAATAATTGAAAAAAAAAGTCGAAAAATATGTAAATGAATTATAATCTTTATTTATTAGCACAGGGCATTCTTCTTCCATACCAAAACCATTTTAATTAATTGAAAGGTATTTTGAGGATTTTATATAATCTAATTCTTCAAGAAATGACTTAACTGGGAGCTATAAATTGCTTTATTCAAAAGTTGCGAAAAAGAATTGAGATTTTAGTGCACTGATTGTAGTGCTGTCTTGTGTAGGCTTCGCTGTTTCAAGGAATGTCATAACACAAATAGTTTCTTCATTTTTTCAAAATTAACTTTATATTAAGAAATGATAAATTTATATGTTTTTTTAAATATGTTTAAAAAACGTTTTGTCAAAGCAAATAATGAACTAGTGAGAAACGATATTCTGTTTTACTTAACTAAGTACATAATTTCACAGCCCAAATAAAGTCCCCCATTGTGAAAGGGGTTAAACAAGAGTGAATTCCCCAATTAATAGGTTAATATTTTAATAGCAATCTCTATAAAATTTTAGTAAAAAAATTATAATAAATATTTAGTAAAAATTATATATTAAAAAAATAAAACAGATATTTTCACTTTATAACATAGGGCATCCAAGTCTTGCAAACATTTTTTTAAAACACGTATAATATTTTGTAGAATAGAAGACATCCAAAGACGTATTATTGCATACAAATTGTCAGCAATATGATATTAAAAATTCACCAGTGATAAAATTCTAATGCCTAAAATTTTTAAGTCAAATATGAAGAGAAAAACTTCAAACGATCTGAAAAATAATTTGAAGAAAATAAGTTTAAATTTATTTTTGCGAAAAATAAGTTTTAAGGAATTATGAAAAAATTTATTGCCTTATAAAATAATTTTTTAATATTTCATCAATCGCTCTCTTTTTATTTTGCACACTTTATTTTAATAACTAATGAAGATTTCATAAGTTTTGAGTGAAAAAGTGGACATTACACAATTTTATTTAAATTTTGCATTGAGCAAATAATGAAATATATGATTTTTTGGATTGTTTATAATTGCAGCTTCCTGAGTAATGATATAAAGAGAATAGATATATTTTCAGAAATACCAAAAATTGAGAAAATTTATGGGTAAGCCACTCAGACTTTTTGATGCTTCGTAAATTTGCTCAATCATAAATTTGTAAATTTTTTTCATTTAATTTTGGTTCTGTGATTGGAATTGAATTCGGCACAAAGTTAAATTTGATGGAATGAGCATGCCCACATTTATTAACAAATTATGAAAAATATTCGTTATCAAATTGTTAGTTAATTCATTGTCGATTGTTAGTTTGTAATTAATTATTATTAAAATACTTTAACCAATACTTTTACCAGCTATCCCGATATTAATATAATTTTCTTTGTAATTTAATCGATAATAATTACAATAGGTTTAGCATTCTAGTGAGGAATAGAATAGATACTTTGAGGTAATAATTTAGTATAACGGACGACACAAAATTCAAATTCGATAATCGTATGAAAGTTTCAATAACAGTTATATTAAAACCAATGTCATATCATCAACAACATGTTTTGTTTCAGATAATCTTCTTGAAATCAGTGTCCTTCTAATATTTTTTTAATAACTTGATCCACCAAATCTATTTTAGAATCAGCCATGCGAGTCCCAGGGCCAAGATTCCACTATGAGATGTCATGCATGCTTATGGAAAATAGGGTGACAGAACCTCCCAGTACATCTCTCCCGTGAAGATCGCACAATAAATCTAGTTAGCCTTAGCGATGTGGGAATAATATGTTTATTCTCTGCTCCCCAGTCCATAAGTCGCTGGGGATTGGCAGACAGATAGACCCACCCTGTCAAGTATGAAACCCGAAGATCAATGCGAGTTATTACACACCCGTCCACATTTAATGACGGTGCACCAGAAAAAAAAAAGGGAACAGAGACTCGAATTTCAGAGCCAGTCACACAGATCACTTCTCTCACTCTCCACGCCTCGCGATCAAATGCTAGGTGCGAGTTCTGAATGCGGCTAAATTACTACCTTTTCTCTATTTTCTGGGTTATTTTATTATTTTTTTTTGCTCCGAACCGGGGGCCAGACGTGAAACAGACTGAGGCAAGCGCCCCGCCCCTCAGCCCCGTTTCCATGGTAACGGATGTACGCGTTCAGGGGTGGCTCGCTCCGGTGCGGTTTAGGGTAATGGTTAAAAGTAAAAAAGAGAAATGTTATGGTTGGTATGTTTTTTTTAGGACTACGAATGATGAGAACGCGAAAAAAGGAGTCCAGCTATGTGGTTTGGATCCACACGGTACGGGTATGAATATTCTGGGAAACGTTGGTTATTCTTTTGTTAAGTCCAGTGTAAAAGAATAGAAAAATTAATATGCTATATTATAAAGGGGTTTTAAACTTTCAAACTTAATTAAAATAATCACTGCAATGTACAAATTAGGTTTTACTTTTTATTTTAATTTTTCTGTTTCAAGGGAGTACCTTAAATTTCAATTCGCTTTCATTAAAATACAAAGATATTTAGATGCACACAGAATAAAAATAATATTTTATAAAAGAAATTTAACGTTTATAGATGACTTATAAATAATTCAATGAACTTTATTCTGTTGTTTTTCCTAATGTGATTGGATTTAATGTCTAAATTTTCATTACATGTCGATTGAATTAAAATACAATTAGGTGGATTCCATGAAAATAATAAAATTCCACTCAGTTTCCAAAATATTTTAAGAGTAAACTCAAAGAATTTGTTTAAAGAAAGATATTTTAAAAACTTATTTCTCACTTCTAGCAAAATTTCTTAATGCATTGCCACAAAAAACCAATGCTTATTTTTGAGAGAGTATGGCATTTAATGATTTGTCTTCTCAAGAAGGATTTAACTGATATACGATGGTTTTATTATGTTGCCACATAGATTCAATATTAACTAATAATAAAGATTATATTATCAAATTCAATCTTAAATTAATTATTTCAGTTATTTGATAATATATCAGTATGGCGTTAAAAAGGCATAAATTTAATATAAGCTCATTATCTGATTAAAATGATAATATATAATCATATGCATTTATGCAAAAAGTTTATAATCAACTCTTCAAAAAGTTTTGATACTGAAGGAATTCATAATTATTTTCATGAGATTAATGATTCATGAGATAATTATTTTCATTATTTTCATTTTCATTTCTTTAAGATCACAATTCAAATATTTTAAAAATATTCTAATTATTGTTTTTATATGATGAGAAGCATTACAGTGATAGTCGTAATGAATAAAATAAATGCACAAAATTAACTCTTGAACAATTTTAATAAGCAATGAAAGATATTAAATGTATTATTTTGTAACTTAATATTATAATAAA
>JAPMOR010120440.1:0-13674 GCA_026543865.1 Argiope aurantia | reverse complement strand
GGGGGATTTTTTCTAAGAGATTAGTTTTGTTTAACAAATTGTTTAAATCATTCTGAATAAAAATAATGACATTTAAAACAAATGACATTTTTTTAAAAAGTAATTTTTAAGAATAACGAATTTTTGATTCAGGCATAGAATTGGAAGATCAAACAGAAAATAAAAATTACTGGAAAGTAGATAAAAATCATGAATTTTCCTTAATTAATTTTTAAACAAAAATGAGTTTGCAATGAAACAAAATATTTTTTTCGTGCAAAAAGAAATAATTCTCTGGTATATATTGTTGTGCTTATTTTAGAAACAGTGTGACTGTTATAGTAAAATTACTTTTCATCGGAATTTCCTAAAATGTAAGCCACAAGTGAATTTCGAGAAACTGTTTCGCAAAAAAATAAAATAAGTCCTATGTTCATAACATCGGCTAAAGATTTAAAAAAAATACTATAGACCATTTGTTGCATGTTGTATAGCATATTATTAAGAAACTGAGATTGAGCTTGCAAAAGTTGCAAAGGCCGCTGTGGCTTGCTGGCAAGGTCTCGGTTTTGGGCTCTAGAAAAGATTCCGTCGAAGAACCGTTGTGTAAGCGGGTATGGTGCAAGGTAAATCAGTTCGGGGCTAAGGATCGCAATATCGGACCAAAAGTTCAATACCAGTATTCGGTATTTTTTCATATCTTAATACCGGGATATCAGTTCAAATACCAGCAGTAAAAATTTTAGAAAAAGAAAGAAAACACAGGTATTTCTTTGTTTTATTTGCCAGTTTTATTAGAGAATGTAATTATCACAAAAAATAATTCGTAACCTATAAATTATAACAGTATATAATGAATCACAAAAAAGTAAAGGAACATCTTATTTATTTAAATCACAAAAAAGTGTAAATATCACTATTCAGTCTGGGATAATATTACAAATTTTTGAAATGTGATCTTAAAAAACATAATGCATCAATTGTACTATCATTAAGTCTGGTATGTAATTTTGTGTAAAAATTACCAGCTGGCGAAAACTTTCTTTCGGCATCTACGCAAGTTGGTGGTACTATTAGCATATAAATAATGAAACCACATCGTTATTACACTGTGAATAACAAACTCACCAATTAAAAAAATATCGAAATATTGCGCATCTTCTTGACAACTACAACCTTGTTTTCACAGATACAAGTATCAGACTACGAATCCTGCGCGTGTGCAGTATCGCTCAGAGGCTGTAATAGGATAGTTTTGACCCGCCTCCTTGGATGATTCACATACTATTTTATCCCTTCTCTTGATTGTACGATGCAACTTTGTATTCACAGTCTAATTAATTTCGTCCTTTAGGAAGACATAAAAACAAAAGCGCATACTATTTTGCTATGTTGGCGATTCCTGAACATACAGTGGAGACCATTTAAAAATTTCTAGTAAATACCGAAAAAACGGTATTTAAACTTGTGAATACCGGTATTACAAAATTGTACAAATGGCTCAAAATACCGGTATTCGGTATCGCGATATACAGGTATTGCAATCCGGACGGGGCCAAACGTCCTCCCTCTGGTGTGACGCGGAACTTTGGAAAAGGGAGTGCCAACTCAGGTGTCATTCTCCTCCCTTGACCACTATTCAAAATTACGACATCAGTGTCAAAATAGCCCTAGTGTTGCTTTAAAACGGCACGTTAATGTAACTGAACTAAAAAGTTATGTACGTTGGTATGAAAGATGCTTAAACATAAAAGAGGGGTGGGATTTTGAGTTTAATTTTTTATAAAAAAAAGCATCTATTTTGAATTATACTAATTTATGATGAACACAATTTTAAATACAATATTCTGTCATTATATAATATTTAAAAATACTTAATAATGTTTAATTTATTAGTGCATTGCAATATACAATCTAAGAATAAAAATACATTCAACTTGTATAATTATTGCCATCTGGTCATCATCAAGATCAGAATCATCTAGCGCTAGTGCCTGGGCTCTATGATAGTTTTGTATTATCTTTTTAAAATCGCAAAATAATGTTGATTGTATTAAAGCAAATATTTTAACCAACTAGATATAACATAAGAAAATGTCATTCTAATAATTTATGTAAAGAAATTAATTATTTAAAAAAGCCAATTCATTAAAAATTTGACTCTTATCCCACACTTTGAGAAATCCTAATATAAAGTATTTTTACTATAAAAGTCATATTTCTCCAAATATAACTGCAAGTATATGTGCCAGACAATTTATTCATATTTTATTAAATTTTTTTCGACGAAACTCCTTTTACTTTATTATAAATATTTTTGCTTAGTAATTAATTATATCCATGGTTTTTATACTCCTTTCTGTAATTTTTAATTGCTGTATGATTCTCCATTTTTATGTCTGGGCCAAATATTTAGAATTCTTAGAAATCGTGCTGCTTTTTGCTAATTTTTAGAAATACCGTTTTTTTTTTTTTTTTTTTTTTTTTTCCTTTAGAATAATTTGATTTATAACTTTCCAAAAGTAATTAATTATGTTTTTATTAAGATAGCGAACTGTCTCTTAAGAAGCAATAATTTTTGAATTTTCTTAGTTAAAAGAAGTTTTTTAAACAAATTCATTGAAAGCATAAATGAAGTGTTTTTCCCTATACTTTAACTACATTTAATATGTGTATACACATTCACAATACACACACAAAAAAAATAGGCAGCGCTTATACTCGTTGTTTTCTAAAAATATTTTAAACGAGATTCGAATTTCTAATTTTGCTTTTAATAGTTGAATGATGTTTTAGACTTAATCGTCTATTTTTATTTTATTTTAAAAATTTACTATGTTTAGTACAGTAGTGATAATGTGCACACACACATTTTAGTACAGTAGAGATACTGTGCACACACACATTTTTAACATAATTAATAACGTCACAATGTACATGAGCATAAATCCGATGACTAAAATAAAGTAAGGTATTGTTTGAAAATAATTTGAAAAATTTATTAAAATTAGATGAAGAAGAAAAAGTGGAAATAAAATTTGTATCACTGAAACATTTTTTTTAACTTTTAAATTTATGTGAAAATAGTTTTTATGCAATAATATGCTTCGTGCTAATGAGAAAAATGAGAAAAGTTTAGTTAATTATTGATTTAAGTATAATTGAACTCCTGAGAATTCTTTTTATTACTGAACAACAATTGCCCAAAAATTAGTTACCAAATTTGTAACTCTAATTTCACCGATATACATTTTAGATGGATGAATTTTCTTCATGCAGTTTACATAATGAATGAATGATATTTTCATGACGTTTGCATGCGTTTGCACCTGATGCACATCTAAAGGAAAAATTTTCAATTTAACTTAAGTGCCATTGTTAATTGACACATGATGTTTAAATATTTCGCTTGAGTGTGGTCCAAGTTAAAGTGAAATACTTGATAATAAGAAATCCCCAAGTATTCTATTTGATTTCAAATATTTCGTCTTTTTTTTTTTTAATTTTTTCTCAATAGTTTTGCAGATTCATATTTAAATTTATTTGCAACTGAAAATTATTTAAAATTGGCAAGTATATTTTTGGAGGAAGCTACTCCAGCTGGCTGAAAATCGTTATTAAAATGCTATGTCAAACATTTTTAATGCCATCTCTATGAGCAAGTATTATGTTTTCTTTACAAATTTCTTAAATATGACAACTGCTGTCATTCAAAGACATGTCGTTCAAACAGAAAGCTCTCATATGCTAGAGGGAGGATAAAACATTGAGTAAATTGGTGGAAAACTCACCAATTTAAGGAGTAATCGTGGATTAGCATAAGCACTTAAAGCATTTGAAGTAATTTTTTTCGAACTTTTTGGTAACTGTAAAGTTTGAATTTCTTTTATATTAAACTAGAGGGCTTTGCAGCCTTTTTGCTTTCGATCACTGATCTCGTATTTTTCTGATAATGAACGCGATGTTTGTCAGTTCCAGTTAACAAGTTTTTAAACTTCATTTATCATTCGTTCAATGTTGGAAGCTTAATTTTTTCATGGTGGGAACATACATTTTCAGATCGACCTAATTTTGATTCAAAACTCAAAGCCCCATAATGATAATATTCTTTGATTATATCTTCAATATCTATATATTGAATCAAATTTTACATTTTGCCGTCAACTTAGCAGCTTCACTGTCAGCTTTTCTTTTTAAATTGGCAGCTTCTAGCTCAGTCTTTCATGGTATTTTTTCTTCGAATTATATAGTTGAACGTTACATTACTATTTTAAAAACAATGCAGGGTTAACACATGTATTGCTTGGATATTAAACGATAGCTAATCAAGAGAAGAAAAAGTTTTCGTTAGCAAAAAAAGGTTTAAAAAAAATCGAAAAGTTATTCATTAATATTGCCAAAAATGGTATGTCTAAAAGTCGAATTAACGAATAATAAAATTTTAACATATTTGATGTTAATTAATTTTGTTTTTTGTCACCATTTCACCGTCTAATGCAACATAAATATATATTATGCTGTAATAATAATTTTTATTAAATATTTCAAACAATATTCGCAAAAAAAAGCCTCGAATGTTATGAGTCAGGTTTACCACTCTACCCTATCTACCACTCACAAAGTTAATGTAAACGCAATGTTTCCATAAAAATGTTATATAATAGATTGAAACTATATAAATAAAAATATTTTATATATAAAAAAAATTTTATATCTATATAGATAAGATTTAAATTTCATTTATGTGTGATTTATATGTTTTATTATAAGATATTTACTTAGCTTATTCTTTAAAACCATTCGTATCACATTATTAAAATATAAAAAATATACTATATTTAGAGCTACTTGACAAAATCTGCTATGCTAAGCATGTTTTTGACGTCAATATTATCATAAAAGTATGACTAATTGCTTTATTCAATCAAACAAGCTTTTAAAAACTCAATGTCATCAATCAACTATAGAAAAAATATCACTATTGCTTTCACTTCGTTTTTTTATCAAACTTGCACCCATTCCTTACATTCTTAAGTGTTTCTTTTAAAAATAAAATCGAACTGTCAAATAGATTAATAAACCAAGTAAAACCACAACTTAAAATTAATCATATTTATCGTCTGAGGTTTTCCTCCAAGAATATTAACATTATCTTTTGATTTTTGTCCACTTCTTCATTAAGCATTTTTTTATGTCTATTTGAACTATTTTATAATATATCAATATACGGAAGGGATGTCAGAATATTTTTTTTCTTACATGCTTTTGCAATATATACATTTTAGAAAACATAACAATAAAATAAATAAATGGGCTATTCTAATTATATTTCAATGATATTGAGATGAATAATTGCTTCATCGTTACTTTTTTAATCTGGCATTAATAGCTACTTATTTCAGAATAGATAGAAGAAAAATTATTTAAGAATAGAAGATCTCAATTGTTCAAATTAAATGTTTTTTTAGGTCCTTGCAAATTGCGATGCAGTTGTTCGTATAGTTTTCATTACTTTCACATAAAGCAAAAATGTGTTTAATATCAATATTGCAAATATGTGAAAATGTTTTCTACTAAAATATTCATGGTTTCAGTTAAGTTCTCGTTGAGTTATTTTTATTTTTGTTGTTGTTATGGTTATCTCAAAGTTGCCATTTATGGCGAGCAGCTGCAACAGCCTCTCTAAAATACTGAATATCTGATTAGATTTTAAAATGCATTCCAATAAAATGGGGATTTTTTTATTTCTTCGCGGCTCTATTTCTTCTATCTTATAGCTTTAAACCAGCAATTCTTGTGTACATATATAAATTTATTTCGCGTATCTCGGAAACGGCTCTAACGATTTGAATCAAATTTTACACATAAGTAAGGTTTTGCTTTTTGAGTTTATTTATATAGATGTCTTTACGGGAAAAAATGCGATTTTGCACACACAAAACACATTTTTTTTTATAACTAACTATTAGAGCCTGTTTCTGCCTGTTCACACACTGACAATGTCATATAACGCAATCTAGTAAATTTTTGTGAAACTTACATTGTTGCCATAGGATGATGACCTGTTAGTGCCTTAAAATTTTGTTAGATGTCACTATATGACGTTATCCGAATAAGAATACGTTCGTCTCACATCCAATAGGAACAATGCTATTATTGGTTGGCTGGATTTTATTGGCACAAGAGCCATGTTTTGGCTAAACTGCGCCAGACACAAGGAGGCGTAGGAGAGAATAAACATAAAGGAAGTATAGATACCAGGGTACCTCGGGATTAGGACACCCGTACCCACTTAAAGAAGATGAGTCCCTGAGGGAATATTATTGTGTTAATTAATTCGAATAACATGTTAAACTAAGTGCATTCATGATTTTTTTTTAAATGACCAGTTCGTATGTAGGTAAGATTGAGGAATATTTATATACAATCAATATGCGATTCGTATCTATATATTATCTAAAAAAACGAATTTACCAAAAAAAAAGCTACGAACACTGATCTCCCTGTTACTAACTTTTTGACGCTATATATATTTTTTTTTCTGTTGTGAAGACCGTCTCTTTAGATTTACCCTTAACAAATGTTAAGGGTTGATCTTGGATCTTGAAAGTTAATTTTAAAATATATAGTCTAATTCATCTGATTTAAAACTATGAACTCTTCATTTTCATTTACGAAAACATAATTTCTATAAATATATTTTTTAAGGTCTAGAGTCTTAGAGAAAGATTTAACAATATTTCAAATAGCTTAAGACAGAATATGAGAAACCATAAACTAGTCTACGTTTTAAAAAATGGAATTCATGGTCATGATGGAAACAGTCTAAGGTCGTCAAAAGCTGTAATATCCAATGCTTGATTCAATTTTGATAGTCGCAGAAGAATTTATTTTCTTTATTTTAAAATATTAGTGTGTAAAGAATATTTTACATAATAAGAAAGATAGAACATAAAAACAGTATAAAAATTTAAATTTTTGAATTTCTTCAGAGCTGCATTTATTGATTTAATGCAAATCTTGGTGTAATGTGTCAAACCGTAAATCTTGCCGTCATTTGAAGCATTTTTTCTAATTGAAAGTATATCCCTATTGCTAATGGTTGAGAAATTGTCGGTATGATTAGAGAATATACCTTTTATTTTATAAATATAAGCAGTAAGTATCTAATAGTAATTCTTACATAATTAATTTTAATTTTACTATTAAGGTAAGAAAGAATCCGAAATATTCAATCTATATCTATATCTATACTTACAATAAAGCTCAATGTGTGTGTGTGTGTGTTGGCGCTCTACAGGCCAGACCATTCAACCTACAGCTACCAAATTTGGCACGTGTATACCTTGGAGGTCGAAAATGTGCATCTGGGCGTTACTTTTTCGAATTTTTAATTAGAATTTTATTTATTTAAAAATCAAGCGAAATTTTGGCGTGTTTCTGCTATAACTTTCGAAAATATTACAGCAAAAAAAGATTTTCACATAAAGTTAAAGATCAAAAATTTATCTTTTAAATGATACCAATGTTTTAACCTTAAAATTAAATTTCTATTTTTAATGAATTTTTAAATAAATATTTTAACTATATTTTTGAAAAAAATTTTTCGTACAAAATAGAAATAAAATTTAAGCTGCACGAGCACGTTTCGCTTTCATGGGAAATAAATAAGCTTTTTTCAAAGTGTTGCCATCACATTGATTAAAGCTCTAACTGAAAATAAATTAAATCTTTTTAGAAATGAAATCTGCAAAATTATAATTTTCGGAAAGTGTCTGTAAGAAATGAAACAAATATGAAATATTATTTTTTCTAAAAAATAAATTCAAGAAAAATTATTTTATGATCTTTTACACTCTCTATATTATTAATCGAATAAATCAGTTTTATTTTAAGGCAAGTTTTGTTTAATATGAATAGGATATCCATTCAAATCAGGGCCACACAGCTAATTTGTAAACCTTTAGTAAGACACAGATCTGCTAAATGGTATAAATGGAAAATGATTATATTTAATGTAACTTGAATCAATAAATGCTCTAATAAATAACGAATTTTTTATTTTATTTAAAGCTTCTGATGTGAAAATCACGATTAACAAAATGTTCTTGAAACACTAATATTTTAAATTAAAAGAGTTAATTTCCAATCAACTAAATCAATCACTTAAACTGACTGATTTATGAAAATTTAAATATCACTATTCAATAAAAAAAGGATAATTTTAGATTTTCCATCGATCGTTTCAAAGAAAATACGCCAATCAGCGAGCAGGTTTCTCAAGATTAATTGACCTAAGATTATGAAAATGTTGAGTTTTTCTAAATTTTTAACATTTAAAACTGCATAAATAAGTCTTAGTTGATCGTGGAAAATATAAACATTCATTCGTTTATTTAAAATTTGGTATGTCCAGAATATTTCTCAGCATATGATACCTTACTGCATTAAATTTAGACTTCATAATTTTTGAAATATATTTATAGACCGGAACAAAATATTATTATTGATTTCATTTCAATCCTTTTGAAAGCAAAACTAAAAACTGAATTTTATGCTGAATCTGAGAAATTTTTGTTGAATTATTCTTTGAGATATTACATAAGTTGTGAAAAATATTTTGTAGTTCACATAAGACTTAAATACCGAGCGATTCTGTGTGCAACACTCATATTCAATAATAATAATAATAAATAAATAACAATAAAGATGATAAATAAAATTAAGCGCTTGGTTTTATTAAAAAATATCTTTATATTAATTGCAATTTCATCATTTCCACTTTAAATTAAAGTTGAAGTTTTACCGGAAATGACAACAAATTAGCAAAATATATATAGTAAATTGAACGAAATTATCTAAACAACAGTATAAGTTTGGTATGACTATCAAAATTTGAAGATTAAAAATGTTTTGTTTGAGAATCTATTAAGAGAAAAGTTACATAAAGTATTTAATTGAAAATTATAGCGAGCGGTAATGCTGGCTAACCGGCTGGTCGCCAAAGGCGGCTAGTTTACAATATATCGAGATATCATTTACAAATTTTTATCAAATATTCTTTCGAGTTCTGTAAATATCTGGCAACTGTCAGGAATTTATTGTATCTTAGTCTGAAAATAAATTTCTTGTTAATAAGATACGAATTTTATTTTTTATTTTTCAAATTTGAGAATATAATTGAGTAGTATATTAAAATTTGTTTGAACAAAGCAATTTTTGCTTCAAAAATATTTGAAATCTTACAAAAGATCTTTAAAGACGACTGTTTATCCATTATAGGACAAATATAGAGAATTCTTCGTAGATGAATACGATAGGATGAATACCTCCGGGACACCAAGTATTCGCCTAATCCTCAATATATATATTTGATCGGAAAATCGGTATTTAGTGATCATCTTTTAACAATTAAACATTGAACATTTTAACAATTGAACATCTTTTAACACTGAACAATTTCCTATTGGAAAATGTTGTAAATAACAAAAATTATGAAGGAAAATCCCAAGGGCTTTGCACCACAATTTTGAGTTTTTTCACAGTGCACTTATTATTCGTAAATGTTTGACACAAAAAGGCACCAAATACAGCTCCTCGAACTCCATATTCAGTTGATATAATCCGTTGCGATTTTTTTTCGATAGTTGAAATTTCATCTTTTTGAAATGGTTGAAATTTTCTTGGTCATTTTTCTTGGTCTTGAGTCCATTATTTGGATAAAGGAAAATTCATTAGAGTCTCTAAGAGGGTTTTCAAAAACGAATTTAAGCATGTTTTGATGATTTAAAAAAAATTGGCAAAACTCCATTGCAGTCGGAGGACGTATAATGACCAATAAATTGGTACTTTTTTATCACCATTCTAGTACAAAAGGAAGTTTATTAAAATATTGTTGCAACCATGCATCTGGTATTTAGAACTTGGAAGCATATTCAATACCATTCGATGATTAAGAATTTGTTTGATTTTTTTTGCCATTCAGATATTAAGCTCAAAATATTAATTAAATACCTAAAATGGTGTATTTTTAACTGCATAAATATTTATAATGTTTTTATAATGTATCTAAAAGCTAATTAAAAATATACTGATATAATATACTGGTAAATGGCATTTACTACAAAGAATAACTATTAACTCAGAGTATAAAATGTAAACAACTCTTAATGATTAAAATTAACCTTAATGCCTTATGTAAATAAAAAATAAAGAGAATAATTGTAATAATACATATTTCAATTCTCCTGCGCTCCACTCTGGTAATTAATAGCATTGGAAGTAAGAATTTTACTAATAACCCTCTCGTATTTGAATATCGTTATTTGTTGTTCGAAGACACAGAATACAACTACTTCTTTTTGCAACTTCTACAAATTTAACAATTTTAATTGTGCAGAATTCACCAAATTGACAGATATATGAAAGAAGATATTGTAGAAAAATTCCTAGAATATAATTTTTGCTTAATTCTTCAAATAAAAAAAAGAAAACAAAACACTCAAATGGAATCAATGCTAGTTTGTTTTTTTCTTTTTATAAACCGTAAGCAGAACTAGATGAAATGTATTATGAAAAACGGAATTATAACAATTATTCTTGGCAACAGATAACAGTTATTCTTGGAAATTTCAAGACATTCCAAGACTGAAATGCAAATCTAAACTCTTGGAATGAAACAAAAGGTATTGATTCAAAAAATATTGCCTAAAACTGTACTGAATCTGAGACACTTCAAAAAATTTAATATTTCCCTAAACATTACTTTCACAAGGTAGTAATTTTCAGAACTTAGCGAATATTAGAAGTGGGAATATCATCATTATTAAACACTAGCTGTAATTACTTTAAATGATTTTGATTAAAAACTGAACTTAGTTTTGAAAAGAAAAAGTGACAGAACATTATTTATGAGTTAATTTCATAAATGAATGAATGCACATGATAAATTGCGAAGAATTATAAGCTAATTTTTTTTACAGACTGACCTGCTTTATCACAATAGTTTTTCCCGCTCTTAAGGTTTTAAAGTCATTTGCATCCATATCAATCATGAAGTGTATTAAAAAAAAACATTTTACATCTTCTCTTATAGATTGATATCATAAAAAGTAATATTTAAGTGTTCACGGAAGTAGATTGTATCTTTTGTTAACATGATTAAAATTAATATATTTCCGATAATTACGCAGTTTTCACGCCGTACTAACAGGTTTAGATACCGAATCGAAAGTCTGAATGTTTCGATTCTTTTTGCTTTGCTGATTAATGTCCGGTTATATGAATTTAAAAAAACCAATCCGTTCAAATTGATGGGGAAGTTATCGTAACTCATTAATTATCGAATAAAACAAACGTGGTTAACTAGAAGAGATAAGAGCAGTCTGAATTGTGGAACCGGTTCATTTTATTTCAATTCACGTGACAAGACCACCAACTTTTCAAACTGACAGTTCTTTTCCGTACGGTAATAAAAAAGGAATGACTTCTGCTGTTACGCTGCTTCGATATGGCATTTTAAAGACATTCTTATTAAGTTTCATGCATTTATAAATATTATGAAGCAATCCAGAATATAAACATTTCAATCTCGTATGTGAATGTTAACAGTAGCACATAAATAAAATTCGTAATAAATAAAGTTCGTTAAGCTGAACCTGGATTAATATTTCTTAAATATTTCTAATAATGCGAAACACTCGTTAAGCTAGATATTTTTTTCCATAAAAACCCATTTAATATTGGTAAATGCGTTCTACTAAGAATAACAAATACTCAAAGAAATTTATAATCATCTGTTTTTATTATTTGTAATACATTTTTTGGCAAGAAGATTGTCTAAAGACATTTATATTTGACTGCGCTATGAAAATTGATGAAAATGAGACACAGCATTATCGTTAAATGAATTTATAACACATACAGCTACTACCTTATCTGGATATTACTTCACAACATATACAAGATAATTTCCTATGCTTTTGACATATCCTTTAATTCACAGGAAACTTGTTGCTCAGTTGATTCTATTATCTCTTCCGTCCCTAACCAAATTCCCTCTGCAATTTTTTGCTGTGGCACAGGAAGTAGCAATATAAATTCTTCAGCAATTCGGCTATTTTCCCATCAGTTGATCGACGTTATTGCTGTCTCATCATCTAAATCATTCTAGCCCATAATGTAGGCAAAATCTCATCTATTAAGGCTCCACAGACACCTGCTTAAATCCTTCAAAATCGTGTTTGACAACGCTATCCGGCGAGAAATTCTTCTATGTAAATATAAGAGATATTTCCAAACAAAAGTACAGTATAAATTGATTTTAGCCAATCCAGTACGCGAATTCATGATATCTCCTTGCCACTCGTTCTGTAAAATATTATTTGTTAAACTAGTCACATTTTTATATTATGTGTTGTTGTTTATGCGAATAACTTATTATGAGAGGTTCTCGCTAAACGAGGTTTAACTGTACAAATATTTAACTATTTTTGTTGATATATGCACTGTATTTTAAATTATAAAAACAACGTTAATTTGGAACTTTTTAAGAAATAAATTATACAATTCCAAATTTAATTGTTAAAATATTTTGAAGATTTAATGCCATTTTTATAAAATTTGCTGTTAGTCGAAGTTAAAGTATAAACTATTATTAAAAGATATACTATTAAAAATTACATTATATGGAATACCTAGAATTCGTAATGCCTTTAAGAGCTTTTTCTTCATTTTATATTCATATATATAGTCAAGATTGCGTAGTAAAAATATTTCAGTAAATTTCATAGCAGAAAGAATTGTGTTTTGTTTAGTGCAAAAAGGATCATTATTATATTTAAATATTTTATTTAAAAACAGCAGAAAGATGAATAAACTATTAGTACAAGTAAATTAGGAATAAATAAGTGAATAATGAATCGTGCAGATAAATTATGAATAGAAGAAGTAAAATACAATCTGCTTTCAGTTATAGAAACCTTCTGTCCTTTTGCGCATGCATAAGTTGGCTTTGATTTTATCAAACGTATTTCGGAGGGAATGCTTATTTTTTTTTTTTTTTTTTCCTAAAGCAATATATCGATAAGTTTAAATATATTATATATAAACAATATATTGATCATTTCGCATTAAAATATATTAGAATAATAAAATAGAATTAGTTTATTCTAAAATAAATTAGAATAAATCTGGCACAAAGTGCACCTTTATTTTCACCATCACCCCTTGACTGGCCTTTTTTATTTTTGAATATAGGGTTTGTACGAATTTTCTTTTCTATAATGAAAACAAAAATTATTTAATTATTTTCAATTTATTCCTTTTTTATAATAGTATTAGTTCCATTTCTTACATTAACATAATTTCGCATCCTTTACGGTAAAGCTAAGATTCATTCAAATGAATGGCAGTTTTAATGCATTTTTTAAACTTCTTTCATGAGTTTTATAAATTGAATGATAAATGTAATTTCTTATCTAGAATTGCTGCAAGTTTATTGCGAAATATGTTATTAATATGAGCAAAAATTGAATTTATTTTTTAGACAAATTCTGCGTTCACGAAGGATACAAAACATTTTCTTGCATTAACACTGAGTTCTTGGTACTCTTTTCCCACTGCTATCAATAGTTTCCAAACTTGCATAAATATCTGTTTTGACATGAATTTAAACAACAAAATTCGATAACTTTC
>JAPMOR010120435.1:92836-138252 GCA_026543865.1 Argiope aurantia | reverse complement strand
CCAGCGGGAGTGGTCTCCAGAAAATGTTCTCACATACCTTCTAATTAAATTGTTATCCAAGAGAATGTCTTGCATGGCATTGACGCACAATAGTTACGAAATATTAACCTTTGGCATGAATTTAATATTTTTACTGAATCTATTGAGTCATCCTTGGCGAGATTTTAGCGATTAATTCTTGTTATGCGGTTTATAGCATCTGGAAAGCGAATTTTTGTTTCAAACGCATTTTTTCCCAACCAATTAAAACAAGCATTTGCCAAAAAACTACAAATGTTATCATTAGATGATAGACCAAATTTGATAAGTTTAAACCATAGCGTTTTTGAATTATCGCGTTTACATACTTCTGAAAGTACAAACCGACAGATGGTCAGCCTCTTGTTTAGACTTGGTTCAACATTTGACAAATGTCTACACTATCGATGCTAAATCTGTGTACCGATTTTTTTCCATACAGCTCTCTTCATTTTGTAGTTATAGTGTTAACTTACATTCGAACACCTGGACAGACGAACTTCCTCTGAACGGATTTTGTTCACAATTTGATAGAAATCTACAAATTTTGTATAAATACAACATGCCAAATTTCATCCGTCTAGCTCAAAGTGTTTTTGAGTCATCTTTGTTATAGACAGACGAGCATTTTCCAAAAATGTGTTTTTCGAATTCAAGGAGATCTAAAACGTGGAGATTCGTCAATATCTCGCATTCGGATTTTTTAACGATTCCAATACTTTCTCAATACTACGTACACGAGAAAGTAGAAAAGAATAGAAAATGTAACTAAAAGTTCGAAAACCCTTCTTATAATTTGATATCGTGACAAAATATGTTTGCAATAAAATATATTGGTTTATCCCATAATTAATGTTTTTTTTTCAACAATATGAAACTAAATTCAGAAAATTAAGAAATTATCTACCAGCTTCAGCTTATTAAAAAAAAATCATGTCATACATTTATCCTGTTCTGATTCTTAGCAAAAGTTTTTGAAGTGTGCAATTCAATTTTAATACTTCTTTTTCCAAAATTATTATTGAAATGGGGAAAGCGAAGCACAGATTTGGTCATTCAACTTTTCATCGACACCCACATACCTTTGGAAGAGTCATCAAATTGGGTCACTGGGTTTTTCGCGAACTTTCCGAGTCTAATTCGCGTGAGTGAATGTGTGTTTTTTCTCTACTTTTGTACCTCAGAAATGAACCTTTGGGGGGGGGGGGGCGAATAGCGTCTAGTGGCCAAAAATGTGCATTCCACAACAATGTCAAACTCAGAAAGCAGTGGGTAGGGAAAAGAGAAACGCAGACACCCCGAATAAGGAAGATCTCCCCCCCCCCCCCGGTGTTGTTATTGCTTTGGTGGGATATGAAAGGTTTAGACCACTTTTAACTTTTAACCCCCCCCCTTCAAAAAAATAGAGAAAATCCATTGCAATTAATTTGAAAGGCTTAAAGGAGTACTAGAAGAAAAGTTTCTTTAGTTTCAAGTTAAAGCTCGGATATATTTAATTAAGATTGCACTATAAAGAATAGAAGAATTTGAATGGGAAAGAGTACCCCACCAATTGCTGATTATAAGTGAACTTGGTTGTCATTTATTCCGTATTCAGATGCATATATCCTGGAGGCATAATTTATATACAAGAAGCATGGACGAACTGACGTCTGTTCACAAGCGATGCAAGAGCAGAAGAGAAAAGAGCGTCAGAAATATTTTTCCGATGATTATATACCATAAGATTCTGCACGTGTCAATTTGGATAAAGGAATTATAGGTATCTTTTAAAAGAATTTGTTTAGATCGACAAATTTTTATCGTAATTTAACCCATACTAACTTAATTCTAAAATGTTTTCTTATTTCCTGATCCAATTCCACCTCTTTCATTTAATTAATGTTACACTTGCTTTATAAAACTGTTTTAATGAGCACTTTCACACACTCCAAGTAGAGGGATAAAAATCTATCATGCTTTGCAAATTCTTTTAAGAGATGCCAAAATTCCCTTACTTAAATCGACACATGTCAAATAATCACAATCAGAATCTCAAAGCATAAAACCACTGGAAAAAATATTTCGCTCTCTTTCACTCTTGTATCAGGCTGTAAAATAACGTATCTCGTCACTTCTTGTTGGGTTTTAAAATGTCAGTGTTTTCTCTCTTCGGCCACGAAACTGCTTTAAAAAAATTACATTATATATATATATATATATATATATATATTCTGTAGACGAGATCAAAAAAGTACTCGTGTATTCTCTATCATTGACAAATTGACAAGAGAGATTTTATAAAAAGAAGAGACTTTTAAACACACGCAATATTCAAGGTATGAGCCAATGTTTCGTGTTTTTTCTGTTCTGTTTTTCTATCCATAAAATAAAGATAGTTATTTCAATCATATAGATAGATTTATACTGTATAGATTTTTACTCAAAGAGAATAGGGGTTGTGTCGAAATGACGGCAGAGCTGCGTCATCAGAAATACAGAATTTCAAATACGAGATCCGGAATATATCTCCTATTTAGATTAGGCTACTCCATTTTAAACATAAAGGGGCTTAGAATCTTCCCATTTTTGGCGTGTATAAGTTTGGAGAAGAGTGAAGTTGTAGTCTCAGAGAAGAGTTCTAACAACATTTCTCTGGTAATAGTTCAAAATTTCAAGGATCGCGCCAAAATAACACTTGTTTTACTTCAAAGCGAAAGATAATTTTTGTCGAATTAAAAACAGCAAAGTTTCTATGAAATTGAAACTCAATTCATTAATTTTTCAATTACAAAGCCGTAAATCCCATTTGCTACCCCCTCCCCCTCCTTCCTTATTCTTGCAATCTATCACAGTCAGATAAATATTCAAGTGGAAAGTTTATGAGATGTTTCTATTCCATCGAAAAAAAAAAGAGAATAATCATACTTATTTGTTTTCAAAAGGCATTAAAAGAAAAAGAAGTTTAATTACAGAAATAGTTACGAAATCGATTACTTAAATTTTAAAAATAAGATATGTAACTCAATGGAAGTTAATATTCAATATAAATTCTTCGTGAGAAAATTAAATATTTACAAAAGGAAAATAAAATTGAGGTTAAAAGATTAAAAAAAATTAACTATATTCAGCGGGCTGTTTTGTACCGAACTTTAAATTGGATTTAAAACAGCAATTATTATTTGTGGGAAACTTAAAATGTGTTTATAAATTCACGTGGAAAGGTATAATTCCCATATAAAAAAGTTCTTAGTTATTAACGTGAATTAATTTATACAAGCAGTCTTTGATTATGATATAAATATGCTTAATAAAGACCTAAAGTTGAGCATTCATAATTTATTTTTAAAAGACTTTAAAAGAAAAAGAAATTTAATTACAGTATATGTTATGAAATCGATTATTTAAAATTTAAAAATAAGATATGAAATTCGAAGGCACAATGGAAGTTAATATTCAATATAAATTCTTCACGGAAGATGTATTTCCCATGAAAGAAAAGGTAACTTAGTTCTTAACTTGAATTAATTTATATATGCAGTTTCTTATTATGATATAATCATGTTTAATAAAGAACTTAATTTGCGAAATTTATTTTGTATTTTAATTATGAGAGCATCGCCTTTATCTATTGATGCCATTTCCTTCTTAAAACCTTGCAAATAGCAGCTCACTCATATTTAAAAGAAGATTAGTACCAAGATTCGTCCTAAAACAGAGTTCAAGAACAAGGATGGACTTATTGTATGCTCACGTAGGATACTATCTTTCTTTCAATAAACAAGTTAAGAAAGATAATACTAAATGAATAGACGAGAGAGAAACGAATTAGAAAAGAAGTAATGCTTGTTTGTGTTCGAGAAACTGAAAGCTATAATTTCGCGCCAACGCCATCGATAGCCTCCAACCCAGGTATTGCTAGAATAATCGAATGAAAGAGTCTTTTCAGTGAAGAAGAGATTTGATCACACACCTATAGGATATATCAGTAAAAGTGTTACAACCTCGGATTCGAATGCCTGAATTTTTGATTTCGCTTGACCTCGTTCGTGGAGCACGTGTTTCAAGGACTTTTTTTTAGCTTGACTCAGTTCGAATGCTTCTCGGGAACATTCTTTAATAGTTTTTAGCTCCACGAGCCACATGAGTTCTGAAGTTTGACAGACAGAGCTGCACGGTTCGTGCACACACGCGAATCGGACTTTCGCCAGCGTGCGACATCGCTCATTCAAATATAGATGTGAGGATCCATATTTTAATTTCCTATTGTTGTAAATTTCTTTTCATCTCTATTTTTGAAATCTCTTTTGCTACTCAACAATGTAAAATCTATTCGATCATGTATTATGTCACTCTATACTACAGCATTGTTAGATACGGAGATGAAGAATCTTTGAATTCAAGTACTCCATTAAACGCCACTCAAATTGGCAATCGGCAATCCATATTTTAAATTTGCGCGAGGTTAGTTTTCGGGTTCTTATGGATACAGAAAGCTTACTTCCGATTTGACAAGACTCAAGACTGATATATACAAAGTGCTTAAGTATCTCTGTTCAGATAATTGAAGATGCGAGAAAAAATATTTGGAAGTTGATTATATAATTTAATTAAATTTTTATTCCATACAAATTCAAGTGAATCTGAGAAAACTAATTTCAATATTCCATATTTATAAGAATGCATAGCCGGATTACCAAATATGCAAAGTAGGTAACTGCCTAGGAGCATCACAATTCTAAGAACCCCGCGACCTTCAGATTTTTTTTAGGTATTTTAGGGTAATTTTTTTAATTTAATTTAGAAGAGTTATGCAATATGAATTCATTCAAATTAAAATCAAATATCGTTTTAAATTTTAGGGTATTATTATAGAAATATTCCTAATAATTTACTTTTATTATTTCCTAGGTTTTATATAATGCTGTTTTAAAATTTTACCAAAATATACTGTTTCACCATTTAAAAAAAGTTTCTGATGCTGTAACAAATCGTTTTTAGATTTTGCTTAAAAATGGTTTTTATAATTTCTTCATTAACTTGTTAAAAATTACTTTGATGAATTTTGTATCTTTATATACACAAGATACTGATGCAGTTATTGTTATTTTTTAATCAAAATTTGCTTCTTAAAATTTCTTATATGAAAAATTAAATTAAAATTTATTAAAAAATTACTTAGTTTTGGAAGTAAGGGAGAAAAAAGACAAGCTTCTAAGACTTGTACTGTCTAAGAGCCCCGACAGGACTAATTATTAATTAAACAAGAATTATTAATTAAAATTAACCCCTTAACTGTTTTGTATTTTTCATTGGATGTCATTGTTTGACTTCTGGAATGTTTTTTCTTACTAATTCAGTTAAGAATCTCTTGAATATTTGAAAATATTAATGGATAATGTGCAATTTTTGAATCGAATTTTAACATCTTTGAAGGATTTCATTTCAACTTATAAGAATGGAATGCAGTAATTCAACGGCAGTATGACGTACGGTCATGACAATTAATGGATCAGTCTGATGCCAGATAAGATTGAGCAGGCCTTTTCTCTCCAAATTTCTCCGCCACACCAACAAGGAATTCTTTACAGGAAATTATTTTTCTGATATTTGAAAATTGTTATTGAAAATAGTTTTTAATCAGATGATAATTAACAATTCTCACAATATTCTCTTAAAACTTTTAATGAAATGTTATTGTGAATGAAACATTAGCATTTCATTTTCAGTTTTCAATCCTATGTTGTGGGATCAGTCAGTATAGTATAGTCAGTATCGTCAGAGTCAGTATAGTATAAGTTCGAGACTATACTCCGCCAAAATTCGAACTCCAGATTTAGACGAATCTCCACGTTTTAGACCTCCTTGAGTTAAAAACAAAATAATTTGAGGAAAATACCCGTCTATCTATCTGTGACAAAGATAACTCAAAAACACTTACTTTAAGCTACAAGTATGAAATTTGATATACAGTCTTTACACTAATTTTGTATAGTTCTATCAAATTTTGAGTAGTTAGAAGAAGTTCTGTCTATTCAACTGTTCGAATATAATAACACGATAATTACAAAACAAAGAGAGCTAGATGAATAAAAATTCATACACAGATTTAATATCTGTAATATGGCATCTATCAAAATTTAAGCTAAAACTCACCAGAGGTTGACCGTCTGTCTGTCTGCACTTTCAGAAATAAATGAACGCAATAACTCAAAAACGCGATGATTTAAATATGTTATATTTGGTTTGTAATTTTTATTACAGTTGATATATGAGTACATAGAACTGTTCTTAGTTTAGAGTTCTTTGTCAAACTTTTGTTTCAACCGGTTGGGGAAAACGCATCTAAAACACCAACTAGATTTTCGAATACTATTAACCAGAGATTAATCGCCCCCCCCAAAAAAAACTCGTCAAGAATCACACGATAAATTCAATAAAAATGATAAATCCTCGCTAAATGTGAATATTTCGTAACTATTGTACACCAATGCCATGCAAGGCGTTCTCTGGTTTAACACATTTATTACAGAATATGCGAGAACATTTTTGGAGGACCACTCTTATTGGTTTACGACATGATTTATTTAGTAAATAGGAAAGTATAGTTTTTTATTCGATCTGCGCCGTTCCCTCACAGGTTAGTGATCCTAGGCAGTTACCTATTCTGTCTAGTAGGAATCCGCCACTGCTCTTTTACGTTTGTCATGTGACTGTGGCGGTGTGTATAATTATTTTATTCTATCCTAATCCTAGAATTTGTTCCTACGGACCGAATAAATATTATTCAGAATCCCTAGATTCTCAGAAAAAAACAGCACTGCTCACGTGACAACAAATATAAAGAATTAACGGTCTGCTCTGTGGTTCAGTGGCAGATTTCGGTCAAGGCTGCCTAGGGCAGCTAGGCTGAGATGGAGAGAGCAAACACGTAAATAAAAAAAAGTACTTTACTTTCTTTGAGTTGAAAAATAATTAATATTGTAAAAAAATAAAAATTCTATGAGTAAAAAAATATTAATTTTAACACTTTATGAGGAATAATTAATCAATTCCTATGGTCCATTAGCTTAGTTGTTATATTATTTTTTAAGCCCTGAATTTCTGCTGCAATAATATCGTGCTGAAATGTGAATGCCGGGCGGTTTGGAGCGATAACAGATAAATAAAAACTCATTCTCACAAAATTAATAAAATAAAAAAGGTTAAATTGAAATAAATAATAGATATTTTTAAAACGCTACACTAGATTGACCATTCTGTTAAAAAAAAAAGGAGTATTTTGATGTATACTGGCTACGGTCTCAAAGGGCCTGAAATCACCACTGATTTAGTTACTATAATAAGCTCAATTGTATTTGTCCACATTTAGTGGCATCGACATATGGGAGTATACAAAAAATGTCGATAAAAAAATAGTTTTTTTTTTTTTTTTTTTTTTTGATAATGGGTTAAACTTGGTCGAAAATGAATTGAATTGTTCCAATTTTACAGAAGCGCTTTGAAAGAATTTTATCTTTACCGGGAAGAAGTGACTCGTTCGATATGAAAAAGTGACGTCATTAGAGTTTTTGGTTGTCATTGCTGTACTTGGAATAAATATACTCATAATCTACATAAAAAATATATAATTTTTTTGGGAATATTTCTTAGAAAAATGGATTTTTCCACAGACAGCAAGTTTTCAAATTATTTATTAATTTTAGTTTTTCATCTATAGTAATTACACATGAAATTTTACACATTAAGAAATAATATCTACATCAAATATAATATCAATATAAAATCAGTGGTAACGTTGTTTTCTCTACTGTCTCGTACACTTACTCGAAAGAAAATAATGTGCATTATGGATCTCTTCTCTTTGATCTACTGGGTCCAAGATTTGATTTAAATATGTAATTTCGGTGTTAGAACAACATGCCGATTTCATTTAACTAACTCACTGAGTTTTTATGTTATCCTGTTCCTATACATTCGGTAAAACAGGTAGATAGACAATCAGCCAATTGGCAGAGTTGTTCAAAATCTGATACGGATTTACAGCCTTGCAATAAATCCATATACCAAATTTCATCTATCTAGTTTGTTGTACTGTTGGACAAGTTCATGTGTGCATATATTAACAAATGCACATATAGAAAGGCTTCTCCCGAAATTTGATACAAATATACAATTTGGAAGCGAAATCCACAAAACAGAATTAATCAGTCTAGTTATTGTGTATTTAATTTTCACGTTAACAGACATATTTATATAATTCTCAATAAGGTTTAAAAATGGAGATTCATCAAAATTAATCCTTTGACTACTTGTCGTTGAAATGCAGAAGAAATTGAATTTATTTGACAATTACAGTTCATTTTCTTTTTATATGATAAAGAAAAAAGAACCATTTAATTCTCGGTGCGTAAACAAGATGTTGAGACTGAAAGATCTGTTGAGTCTCAACATCTTATCAAGAAAATATGGAATTCAAAATTTGTAAACCTTAAAAGTGTATTAGAAAACTTGGAAAGGCAAAATGCACCTTTTTTTTTTTTGCAAACATAACCTGCTTTGAAATTAAAAATTTTAGATGGTAAAACTAAGTTGCTTTTGATACTTGAAATAGATTACTTGATGCTTTTCTTTACATAAATTATTAGCCATTTGTACTTCTGTAAATTTTTGGATCGACATAATTGTAAACATACCGACATAGTTTAGAAGACGTAGTTTATTGAAAATTAATACAGATATAAGCTGAACATGCTGAATAGGTATTTTAGTTCCAAATGAAAGTGAATGAAAAAAACACCAGCACTAAACACAAAACTAGCACTTTAGTAAAAGAATTTAACTCCCATATTGTGCTCACTCTACATGTAAAGGTTATGACCAGTCGTTGGAGTATGGTAGCAAGCCCCATATCGTTAATATACTAGGAGGGAACAGATAATCAACCATCATAACAAAAGCTTCCCTTCTTCCTATATAAAGTGCAGCCCATATTCTTATATCTGCATTCTATAAATAGAATTTACACATTCTTAAGGGTTGACACAGTGACATCATTGAAAATGAATTCTCTCTAAATTATAAAAATATACATAAATAATACCATTTTATGAAGTTCTGGATAGATTTGAATCTTAAAAACTAAACTGGAATATAGTCGAAATAATTTCTGTTTGATTATGAATGATAGAATCCAGATTTTTTTTTTACAATAATTCTTTTCTAAAAAATAATAGAGGTATAGAAATAAAAAGAATATATATGTATCAATAATATTGTAGCAGCTGACTTAGTCGAAAAATATGCATACAAATACAAGGTTTGGGTTTTTTCTACATTTGCTTTAATCATTAAACATAATTTTATTAAATATTTATTCTTTAATTAACCTTTGTGCATGTGTGTCATTTGTGCATTGAACTTTCGCTTTCCAATTTTATAAGGACACTATATTTCCAAACTTGTAAGCAAATGCTATTAAATCGATAAAAGAATTAAAATTACTGAAATATTTTATGAATTCTGAGTTGAAAAACAGCTCATTTCTGAAACGACAGGTGCCATCTAATTAGATAGGGCATAAAACAAAACAGTTTAGGGTTATTACAGTCTTTAACTTATTGCAGGAAGTATTTTTAATTGTAACCATATCCGAACATTAATCATATGCTGAAAGCTGACTGTAATTTAATAATTACATCAGTATGTAAAACGAAAATTTTATTTTTACACATTGTGACGAAACTGAATTATTGTAAATTGAGAAAAAGAAAAGATTATTGGAAAATAAATTTTATTTCTACAGGATTTTGATTACTAAAAAACCGATGAGAACCTAAAATTATCGTCTGTTTCTTGTTTGATTATCTAAATATAAACTATCTAATTTTGCTTAAATGCCTGATTAATTTATTTGACTTATTGAATATTTCAATTAAATGATTTGATTTAGTCAGTTCAATAAATATTAATAAAGTATTGCAAATGTAATTTTATTAAACTTAATTTTGTTTTATATCTATTAAAAAAAATTCATGTAATTACAGTTTCATGATAAAAGATGAGGACAATCATAATTTTCGACTAAAATTTTTGTTTCACGAACAATAAATTTATTCAAAAAATATTTTACAGTTTAACAGTACATACAGAAATAATAAATTTTTTTTTACATTTATCCGTAGATAATAATTTGCTCCTTTTAAAGAATGTGATTCAAAATTTTTCAGATGATTTCAAAAAATAAAGTTACGAAACAGCAATATATTCTTTACAAATTTAAGTTGATCTTTCGAAATAAATAAAAGTCGAAAATCCATACATATATTTTTAATTGCATTTAACATTTAAAATTTATTAACGTTTGATTATAATTAATAGCATAAAACAAATATCTCATATACAAAAGCGCGCGAAACAAAGTAACTCCATTTAGAAAAAGCATTGGGAAATATTTGCTTTCCTATTGTTATAAATAAATGTTGAATTTTAAAACAATTTGCTGTTATCTTGCAATAATAAATAAAATTCTTTATAATTAAAAGATCATTAAGAGGAAAGTAAAATTATATCGCTATTTCCGTAAATGCTATCTTTCCGCAGGGAACGTCATTTTTTTCTTTCTTTCAGAATTAAAAATTCTGATTAATTAAAAAATGCCATAATCCGCGAAAATAGTTAATAGCTTACTATCTCAAGAATTAGATCACTTCTGATTTTTTCGTGATGACTGCCTGTCATATTGCTTCTTTCAAAAGCAATAAGAAGTAAAAAAATAGAAATAATGCACGTAATCATAAGAAAGAAATCACGAGGATCATGACGTTTTAAGTCACATGACCAGCAAGTTGGTAGCGTAGTCGACATTAGCCATTGCGTTCAGAGTAGAATTCTTTCTGTTGCTGATTCCATATAAGCAGCAAGTTCGCTCCCGTGGATTAGTTCCGATATTGTATTAGTGATTCGATTTGTGATTGTCTGTAATTACCAAAGTAGTCAAGATGGTGTCGGGAAGCATGAGTTGTATTAAATATTTGATGTTTATCATGAACTTCGTGTTCGTGGTAAGTATATTTTTCTGTCCTACCATTTGCCTTTTCTTTTTCTTATAAAATAAAAGTGGAAACTATTTCGTTAAAGCGAATGGCTGCTTTTCATTATAGTGAATTCCGTATAAAATTTTTGTCGTAATTTATATTGGGAAGCTCCATACAAATTTAATCTGAGTATAACGGAGAAAGTTCCGTTGTCCTAATTTCGGGTTTTAATTTTCTTCTTGGTAAATTGTTACTGTTAAATATTTGATTTAAATTGGTTGTCATATTCTTGCGAAGAATTTTTACCTTAAAAGATGGGCATTGTCAAAATGCATTGTTTGTTTTCGCTCTCAAGTTGAAAAAATGGCGACCTATCTAGAGCGCCGCCTACTTTGGAAACATCTAGTTTGTTTTGAAATTGCCAAAGCGCAATTTTTTTCCTCATGGTGTTATGCATGAATTGGGCTATTCTTATGTCTTCTTTTTTACACTGAAATCTATTTTAGGATTTCCCGCGTCGTTTTCTTTATTGACAAAGCCTTATTTATAAAGTAAAAATTCTTCAAAATAATGAATTGATTCTAATAAAAGATCTTAAATTGCATAATCTTTCAAATAGAATAGCTTAATGACAGAAATGTTGTTACACACGATTTCATTTTATTTTCATGGTTACACTTGTCCCATTTACGAATTTAGAAACTTACACGCTTCGCTTTTCTTATCTACATTTCTTGTGTGATAAAAAACAGAATTCGCCATCTTGCATTGATCTGTACTCAAATATGAACATCACTAAAACAATGAAATCTTTTTTGTTAATCATGAAACAGATTTTGAATGCTATATATTTAAATTTATTAAACATAAGTTGCTTAATGATTTAAAAAAATTTTTTAGAAATTACCTTCATCGATTATTTTCTAACATACTGCTTGATTATACAAATTATTAGAGAAATTAAATGTGTAAGAAATCAAAATGTATTTTCTTGTATTTCTGATAGTTTTATTAATTCCTAATATATTCCAAATGACAGAAATAAAAGTGCCAACTAATTTTTTAACATCTTGCTCGTGATGTTTTAAACGATGTTTATAGTTATAACAGGGAACCTATTTAAAAAATGATGAAAGATACGTTTTGTTAAATCAAGGCTTTTTCTGGTATTAATTCTATTGTTTTATTCTGCAGAGCTTTGAAACTCTGGTTAAATTTTATTGAAATATTATAATTTATCATTTAAATAAATTTACTCTTTAATCTAAATTTTTAATACTTTCATTTAGGGGGGCTCCTTATTGATAATTCAATTGTTTAAAAATTCGTAAAATCTTTCTCTATAAGGATTATGGCCATAAGATCTGCTGTTGATTTTTCGCATTCAAGAATTAACTGAATCTTGGGACTAGTATCTTTGTCCTTTCAGCCCAGTTTGTCATCTCTATAACATACAAAACATTTTCTTGTCTATGAGTATTAAGATGTATAAAAACTTTATTTAGCATTCTATTAAGGAAATTGTTATTTCTAATTGTGAAGTTAGTATGAATGTCCTGTCCTTGACTTTCTTGTGAAAATATCGCCGTGATTTTCAAGATCTTGTTAACCATGAATCTGTAAGCAATAGTGTTCCTCTTATTTTCATATGTAGGCGCATATTATATTATATTTTGTATATTTCAGTATAATACAAATCATTTATGAATTTTATTTCTATCTTTCAATAATTAAGATTAAATTTTAATGCAGATCTCCAATTTTGGTGATAAGATAAAATGGGCAAGAACTGCACACGAAATTTAAATTTTCCTAAATCTTTCTATTTTGTTACTGCGTTCATGCATAGGCAATTGTGAATTGATAGTCGCCTCATTTATGGTTTTTTCAAAAATTTTATACAAAACATTTTTTAGTACCAGGTTTCAATCAATTCCTTGTATTTCTAAGGTATTTGCATATTCATCAATATGCAGACATAATTTCTTTTTGGATTTCATCTAAAATTCATTAGAAATTTGATAGGGGCTATTGTCAAATATTGGTTCATTAAGCATTTAAGTTATATTTGGTGTCGGACTTAATTTTAAAAATGTCTATTTGACTGCAGGATCTCCAATATGAAGATTCGACAATCTTGGTCAAATTTTGTAATAATTGCAATACTTTGTATGTTATGCATGTGAGAAAGTTGAAAAATTGATGCAGCCTATTCATTGTTAAACTTAACTTTAAAATTGTTTAAAATAAATTTGCATGCATATGAATATTATAACTGACATGACATTTTAAGTTTCATAGTGCAGCTGAAATAATTATAAGTGTTTTCAGAGCATTGTAAAACCAATCCTTCAACTTTATTAAGCCTTCTAAGTATAGCTTGAAATATAGTAGAAAAAGTAATTCGGATCTGTATTGGCCTTTTTTAATGAAGATTTTTCATAAAAATATAGCATTGCATCTATTAAACTATCAATTGATATTATTTGACTTACTCGGAATCACTTAACCAGTTAATAGGTGTTTGTCGTTTATGCTAGGTAATGATTCATTATTATATATTTAAGTATCTGCATATGAAAAGGCAATTTTTCTTGAGTAAATTTCATTTGTATAAAAATCGATTGTATCTTTTATGCGAGTGATGTTTGCTGATGGATAGTTCTCTCGTAGAGTACAATTTAAATATATCCAATCTACAGCTGTATTATAAAAGTGCATTGTATTCATATAAATATAAAAGTGGCTATAAATAGGTTTATACTGCTTTTTAAATATCATGTCTTCAGTAGATATCTGTTTTGTGCATTTTGCATCACTAACGGAACATTATCAACTTAAAAATAATGAATAAGAATATATTTTTTAAATAGTCATCTTATCTGTTATGCATCTGAAATTGTCATGCAAAACCCTGTGAGAAATTTATGTATAACTGTAATTTGCTTGTTTATTACCTAAAGTTAATTTTCATCGGGTATTTTACAGGCTTGTAGATTTTACATCTTCATCTAGTAATATTTGGTTAAGATTTTTTTATTTGAGAGCAAATTCTTTTCCAAAGTATTGAGAGTTTTATATTAAGTGTAATGTTATCTTTACTTTTATTGAAGCTGCTTTTACTTGCTAGTTGGGCTAGAATATAATTTTTTCTATTTTAACCCAAGTTATTTTATTATTAAAACAGGAATTGTAAACACCTTCATATATTTTAAAAAGAAATTCAAATGTTTCATTAGAAGGAAATAAAATTTTGGTATTTTAACTACTTATCATTTATTAGTTATTTGTAATCAAAAACATAAAATGAGTGAAATTGTTAAAACCAGAAGTAAACAATGATTAATTTTCACTGTAAGCAATAAAAGAGAAAAAAAACATTGAAAGAAGAATAGATCTTGAATAATTTCATTACCATTATACTTTACAAAGTCTTTCTTCGAAAGTTTAAAATTTTATTTCTGAAAAAATATTAAAAGAGAAGTGTATAATTTTATCAAAACTAATAAAAGTGCAAGAATAGCAAAAAAAAAAAAAAAAAAGTTAAGCATGTTATTGCATACACTATGTTGATATAAATTAAAATATCTGAATAAAATATCTCAAAATTCATATCTGATAAAAGTAAGACAAGGTTCAGATTTTTCGAGATATCGAATGATGAAAGTGGTACCACTATAGTTAAATTGTTATAGTTTAGAATAAAACTCATTAATTTTTTTATGATTAGCAGTGTAAAGTTTAATGGGTTTTTAATGTGTGATATATAAAGAACTGGAATAAAGTGGATTCCTTCAATTCAGATATATATTATAAGAAAATGTTAGGCTACATTATGAGAAATGTTAAATGAATTAAAGTATCTGGTTTGTTTATGCAAAAGATACATTTATCAAATGTGAAATTGCAGTAATTGTATATAAATGCTGTATGAAATTGAACAAAAAAATTACAGAAACCCAAAATAATAAAAGTAATTTTAATTAATACTTGTGTATATTTTAAATTTTGCCGTTTGATCTATTTAATAAAATATATTAAGTTAAAATTTCTTTTTTCATGGAGTTTAAATTTTAAACTACCTAGACTGTTAGTTTTAAAACCTATTAAATTTTTAATATTACTTTAAAAAAATTTCATCGCTTGTATATTAACTTCATATTGGTCATTAATTGCTAAAAGGAATCATCAAAGATTTTGCGTTAATCTAGCTATGTCTGCCAATAATGTGCTATTTAGCTAAAAGATCATTAATTACTTGAAGTTAATACAAAGTACTAAATTTTCAATAATTTTATATTTTCTAATAAAATTATATTTTCAAATGCTATATTTTTCTTTAAATATTTTTATAGGTATGTGGCATCATTTTGATAGTTATTGGAGCTATTGTACAAACAAAGGATGTGACAGAATTCCTAGATACGAAATTTTTTACGGCGCCAACAATTCTCATTACTATTGGATGTATCATTTTTGTACTTGCATTCTTGGGATGTTGTGGTGCTGTACGAGAGAACTCTTGTATGGTTACAACAGTAAGTAGATTTTAATAAGATTTAACTCCTTTCTTCTAAAAGAATACCTGGTAATTGTATTAAAATTTTTTAATGTTATTCAGCTACAGTACCTTAAAGAAGACAATATTTTAAAATATTCTGCTATTGAAATATCAACTAATTTATTTGAAACAATTTAAAATCCTGTTTGTCAAAGTATTTAAGAAAAGTTCACTTCAACAATCAAATAAAGTAAAAATAAGGATTTTATTGAGTTAGAAATATAATTATCTTTTTTTCTTCATATGAATATTTTTAACTTATGAACTGTTTTGTATTTACCTTGAATTTTAAAAATATGTAATCTTGAATATTTTTATATAATCATGCATACTAACATTGTAATAATATTCTTAATCAAATTAAGTGTGAGGGGAGACTATACTTAATTCATTTGTTAAAAATTAATAAGCAGTATTTCTAATCATTACTTAAACAAATAAAATTTAAAAAAAACTCGTCTACTTTAGTTTATAAGGAGAAGGACAGATCTGTAAATATTTCAACATATTTTGAAGTCATTGATTTTATGCTTTTGGAAAATGACCAAAGTTCTATCCCTAGAAATAATTTTAAGGTAAAATCATTAAAAAAAAAAAAAACGATATGTATGTGACAAAAGGTTACAGTGCTAGAAATGTAAAGGTGAAGGGAATGCAGCTATTGATTATTGAAGAAATAAGTTTTAGTGTTGTATTTTTTTTAAATAAGGGAGGGCTCAATTTCTTCAGATAATTAAGTATATCCAAATCATTATCATTTAAAAGAAAATGTAACATATCAACTTCGGTAATGAAAGTTTAAAGTAGGAAGATGGTGGAAATTTGTTTTGAACTTTTTATATACAGGAAACAAATTTTTCTATAAGAGACCCGACTTGGATGATTGTAATTTTCAAGTGATTAGTTATCTAACATTAATGTACTCCTGAAGTTAAAATAAGATTTTAAAAGGTATTTATCAAATTTAGTATTTAAATTCGGTGTTTATTTTCTTGAATTTAGGTAGGGGGAAAATAGAGCAAAAAAAAAAAAATGAAGTACTTATGTATTTCTTATTCAAATAATGTTTACAAGGCCTTACCTCCTCTGAAGAAAAGAATAAGTCATGAACATAAAACAAATTTATTTTTCTTTAGAGGAATAATGTCTAGAAAGTTTCTTATCATTGATGACAAGTTTTTAGACAACTGCTGTTATTTAACTTAATTTACATTGCTATTATTATTGCACAGATATGAAAGCACAATAGCCATCTAATAAAAAAAATCAGCTTATATAAATTTAACCATATAAATTATAGTTAAATCTTAATTTTAAGCAATTAATCACTGTTAATTGTTTTATGGCAAGTTATCATTAGAAGGACTATAAAATTTTTATTTATATTGGTACAACATTTTATTGTAATTTGATCGGTTAAAATCGCACATGAAATATAGCAGTTGTTAATCTATTGAGTACATTAATAGTCTAAAATTTGAAGTTTGCTTTCTGAAAAGTTTGGGGTTTGTTTCCTTATTGCTTATGTTAGGAATTTTTATAGCAACTTAAAAATTATATACATATTACAGTTTTCAGTTACACAAAAACAATCTTTCAGGAATAATTAATGTTCAATTTTTAATTTTTTTTTTTTCATACAAGAAAAAATAATAAAGAATTATTGTATTAACTTCTAGAAATTTTAAAAACTTTGAACCTTTTCTGTAAAAGAACAATTCTTCTTTTTTTGTATGTTTTTAAAATGTAATATTTAAAAGGATCTGCAAAATATAGAAACATTTTTCATTTGGTCTTTTCCTAAAATGCCAGAATTTTCTTATTATATAGCACTAGAATTTGGCTATTATGACTTTTTCATTTGTTCTTCTTATTCTTATTGACCTAATTAAGACATGGATGGATTATTTAATTATGACAGAATCTGTAATAGAAAGGGGGCGATTAAAAAAGATTCCAAGATGTAAAGAATATAATTCTCTAATTTTTCCGGTGAAACATTAAATAAGTATAATTTGAGATAGTATTTTAATATCTGATTTTCAAAAACACTGCTTGTAATATTCTCTATTCTAAAACCTTGTATTTAAAAAAAAATAAGTTGGCAATAATTAGTCGCAAAGCATGTGACTAATGAAAGTGAAGTTAGTCTTTTTGGAGGGTATTCCATTTGAAAGTTAGTATACATTTATTATATACCTTAAATAATTTGAAAACAATCTTTCTATGCATGTTTTTGCTTAAAAAGGAAGTTATAAATTATAGTGATTATAAATTTATTTATAGTTTGGCATTCTTCTGTTCATCATCTTTGTTGTTGAAATCGCTGGTGCTGCCACTGCTTACATGTACAGAGGACAAGTAAGTTTGGATTAATTTATGTGGTAGATTTATATTATAGTATTAATTTTACTTATTTTTAAAATTCTTTTTGTAATTCAATTCATTATGAGTTATAATAAAAATACTTGTCAGCAAGTCCAGAGTTGGAGCATTGTTTCCAAAACAATTGGTAGAAGAAATGTATCTTTATTCAGAATATATAACAAACTCTATATTTTTATAATGGTTGGATTACTAGGCAAGTTTGCTTTATTTGGTTCAGGTCGATATTCATTTCTATCTGACGCAGCCAATAACAGATCCTTTTACTGTCATTATATAATATAAATATTATTGCTTAGTAATTTTTAAAACAAATATCTATTTCTACTCAAATTATTTGCTATCAGAATTTTTAATGGTTAATTTTAGTTCTGTACTGTTTAATAATGTTTATAAACTTTTGTATAACTGAAGATTGATAACAAGGGTTTAATATTTATTTAATCAGTTTATTTCGTTATGTTTCAATAAATTATATAAATTACTGTGCATCAAAGAAAGGCTTTAAGTAAAATACTTATTTTTGAAAAATCTTTTTAATCTGGTCCATCTTGGTACTGTTAACTACCTGTAATTTTGGTTAGACTTTGATGCATTGATTGGTACCTAATATCCAGTTAATACAGCATCACCTGATTGTAAGTGAAAAGTATTGAAGGTATTACCTGTTAAGATAAAGTAAGTCCTAACTATTACCAGATATTAAATGTTTTTCTTTACATTTTGAATGCATATAAAAAATATCAGATAAAAGCAATGTCACCCAATCTTGCAATTTATCCAAGCAGAGAAAATATATAAAATATTAGGACTATTACATATTATCATCTAGATTTGTGCCGTTGTGTTTTTAAATATTTGTTAAAGCATCGTATCTACGTTGAATAGTTGTGTAATATTAAGACTTCCATACCATGTAATATTAAGATCAGATTTTATAGGATTACAGTAGACAACTTTTCAGATACCTGACGAGGTAAAAGTTGAATGTGACAATTTTACTAGGCAATATTTAGGCATACTTCTTAGAAATGTATTATTGAATTTAGAATATGTTTGGATCAAAATATTATGTTCCTTTTTAAAATTATTAAATCTAATTTTTTGTAATCATGTAATATTTCTCTGAATAGTTGTGTAATTATTTGTAGTTAATTTAAATAGGTAGCATATCACATAGACAAAATAATTTTTAACTACAAGTTGACATCTATAGGCGGAGGTAAAGGTGGAACCTTTTTTATTTTTAAAGGAAATATAGGAAGTGAAATAATTTGCATTTTGAAGTTAAGTCAGTTTCAACTGTATCCACAATGCAAAATTTTAAAAAAATCATTGTGCATTTTCTATTTTTGAATGTAATTTATGTATACTGAGGAGAATAATTCTTTGTAAAATTATTTTATTGAAATCTGGAATTTAAAAATTAATACTGATTTTTTTTAAATATTTATTTTTTGTTTTTCAGTTCCAAACTATATTGAAGGACAACATGAACAAAACCATTGCCCAGAACAAATCTGATGCCACTACTGTTTGGAATGAAATGCAGATTGACGTAAGATATTTTATGTCTAAATATATGGACCTTGTTATCGTGTGAGAATTATATTGTTTTTGGTTAGGAGGTTTTGGAGCTCGAAATCGCATATGCAATAAATAAAGCATAAATAGCAATTTTCGTCATCTTTTAACCGCGCTTGTTAACCATGTATGCTTCTTTGACAGCAAATGTATTTTTAAAAGGTTGACGTAAAACTATGACATCATAGCTGTTATTTTATTGGAATGTAAATTTTTTTTGGACAAAATTAAATAATTTAATTTTTATAATATGTTTTTTAAAAACTTCACTCGTATTTATTAGCATTTGATTAAAATATTTTCTCTCCCCCCCCCCAATGGGGAAATATCACTTCATTCATTGAAGGATTTGACTCCTGTTCCAAGATTAATCCATTATGAAACTGTTTTCTGATCTCGGAAATTAGAAAATAGCAGTTTGTGTTTTCAAAAATATGGTTTTTCATAAAAATTCTATATAAATTAATCTGTTAAAAAATTTATTGCGAAATAATTTATCATTTGGAAATTGCATTGCAATGGAAACACTCATTATTCAGCTTCCAAACGTGGCATTCCTTTTTATAAGAACATGTTGTTTTGGTTGAGGCTTTTGAAGCAATAAAGCATAAATAGCAATTTACATTTTCAATTTTTTCTTGGCTGACAAAAGGAGCTCTCGTAAACCAGTGTAAACTGGTTAATGGCTTAAATTAAGACAAATAATAATTTTAAAAAGAATGTTCTTGCATGATAACTTGAAATTTGCGATCATAGATTTAGTTTTCATTTTGTTTTTTAAAATACTGAGTTAGTGTTTATTTGAAATATAATTTAAAGTACTTAGTGTGACTATTCCATTTAATTTTTAAACGATTGCTGGATATATTTTGAGAATTCCATTTTTTTAATTATAATTTCTTATTTTATTGATGAAGTTATCTTGAATATTTTGCACAGATGAATCTTAATTTTTAATATGTATAAAATTACAAGAATGTAAATTTTTACTACAAAGTCTGTTTCAAAACAAGTATTTGTAGTTTGCCTATTTCCTGTCACATTGTATAAATACTGCTCACAAATATATGGCTATAGCTCTACTCATTAGCCAGTAATAGAATGCCAATTGATATAACTTAAGAAAAAGAGATGGGTTGAAAACCTTCATAAATTTTATAATATTCAATTATGAAAATCAAGTATTAATATTGTTCGCTATCTTTGAAATACTAGTTTGTTCTGACAAAAAGAAGACTAGAGATTAAAAAATGTATGTTTCTTAAATATTGCATCTTGCAAAAATATAATTATATTGAAAATTTGCTATTTACTCTATTTTATGCTTCGTCTTGTAGCTTTAAACAAGAAATTCTTTTTGTGTGTGTGTGTTTGTGTATATACGTATGTATATGAATATATATATTGTGTATCTCGGAGTGGGCTCTAACAATTTAAATAAGATTTTGCCTTTTCAGTTTGTTTATATAGATGTCTTTCTTGGAAAAGTAATTTTAGGGGACTCGTCAAGAAACTCATTTTTTATAACAATTAGGGCCTTCCTCTATCTCATTCTCGTGCTGACAGTGTCAGTATCATTTCAGTCCCATTTTCACCATAAAACTGAGTGCAAGTTTAAAAATATAAGAAATAATGAACTGTAAAATAAATACTGTAATATCGATCATTATTTATCATTAATCAGTATATAGATTGTTTTGAATAACATCTTAAACTGTGCATTCAATTTTTTTTTTTTTTAATTTAAATGACCAGTTCATATATAGGCAAGATTTTAAAATATTCATATGTAATCGGTATGCAATTTGTATCTAAATATTTTCTCCAAAAAAAAAAAATACTATTTTACAAAAAGAAAGAAGAAAAAAATGTGGAGCAAAGTTAGGTTTTTCAGAAACTCCAACATTATTTAAGTAATCCTTGTGAATATTTCGATCATCCTGTGTCCCACTTGCCAAAATTTCATGCTTATCCCTCTCATTGTTTACAAGTTAGTTTCATCTATTCCTTCAAAACTTTTTGCCATCATAATAAAATGACTGATTAAAATATGCTAAAATGTTATTGTAAATTCCGAGTATATTTCTAACCATAATTCAAATGAAATAAACTAAATTATTTTTGCTTTTATAGTTGAATTGCTGTGGAGTTGATGGCCCTAAAGATTACATCAATAACAATATGCAAATTCCTGTCAGCTGCTGTGGAAAATCTGCCACAGAATGTCCGGAAGATAAAGCACATCAAAATGTAAGTATTGTTTTATGTTTAAAATGCAATATTATCTATTACTTGTGTATTTTAAAAATTTTCTTATTATAATAAAAAACAGAATTTAAGTTTTTTTTTATGAAGGAATTTTTTTGATATATTGGGCTTAATGTTTTACTTATTTTATTTTTTGTTGATTAATAATTATGTTCTTGTAATATCAAAACATCTACAATAGAAGAAAAATTCTTTTATACCTGAAAGGTTTGAGTAGTGAATATTAGTATTATGTGAGCATTTGCTTTGTAACAAATTATGTCGCTTATTACCATAATTTTTTTTAAAATTGGAATGAAAATATTTGAAAGTCTCTTGCCTATCTGGCGGGGTATAAAAAGTAAAATTATACATTTACTTTAATGCTTGGTTTTCACTTTAATACAAAAAAAATTAAAGGTATTAATTTATTTAAAAATTGTCCTATTTTCTAGTAGATTTTGTTCCTGCATTCTTGTTTCACAGAGAATGTCGAATAGATTAATGTTTTATAAGTGTTTTGAGCTGGGCACATTTTAAAATTAAATTAATTTACTTTATAAGTTACTACTGTAATTTAAAATGCCATTATAATATTTCTGCATTCATTTCTGAACTGATTCATCTATCTATGTGGAATATATTTTCCTTAAATTGTGTACTCTTGAATAATTAATTTCGCTTTGAAATGTAATTATTAGATTAGCCAAATCTTTTTGTCTTATTTTTATTTTAATAATATTTAAAGCCATACATTTTCCATGTAATAGACATTGTCATTGATGCTAATTAATATTTGCTTATTATGAATTTAACTTTGGCACCAATGGATTGTATTTAAACTTGCATTCATACAATTTTATGCCATCTTGATTAATTTAAACTTTATACATAGGGTTGCTACAAGGAGTTGTTGGAAAAAATTAAGAGCAAGATTGGTATTGTTGGAGGTGTTGCCATTGGAATTGGTGTTGTAGAGGTAAGTGACGTAAAGCAAATTATTAAAAAATAAGGCATCTCTTAGTTGGATTTACTAGTAAGAACTTTGCATATTATTATAAACAGGCTATCATTTAAATTTTTTTTCTGTGTATTCTAGTTTACTATTAATAAGCTTGAGATTAAATTTTAGTGTTTTTTCTCCTGTTTGTTTTAAATGTTCAAGTTAATGTCAGCAGACACAAGATAATGCCTTCTGCTTACATCTTATAGTAATTTTGGATAAGTAGAATAAATTGATTATTTTAACTCCTGCATTAAATTTTCTTTATATATTTAAATCTGTTGTTGAAAGTAGCAATTTGTTTAAATACTTTGTTTTAAATAATACTATGAAATATTCTAATTGGAATGTCATCTGATTTAAAAAAATATTAGTGAATTAATAAACAAGGCTTTGGTCTTTTATTTAAAAAAAGAAAGAATTAAAAATCTGTTGGGCACTGTGGTTTTTATCCACATAATATAAATTTAAAACATAAAATTTAATGAGCATTATCTGGTTAGGTTTATTATTATTGAACTATTATCTTCTATATTTTTAAAACTATTTCCAAAACTTAAAAAGGAACACATACAGTCTTCTAACCAACTTATATCAATTTAGCAATTTTTATTTCATATAAAAGCTCATAGCCTGTAAATGTCATTAGGTTTGCCTGTACCCATTTAACATATTTTTGAAAGATATCAAAATCTAACATGAGATCCTCTTCCCCACACACTTACTCTTTGACAACTGAATTAATTTTGCCACTGAACCTGAATAATAAAGTATAACTATGTTGGGCAAGTATAATATTTGTTTTGGTATAATATAGTTTGGCAAAGTTGATTTAATCATACCAAATTAATATATAGGTCCATAGCTAGTCATCAAAAGTAGTTAATTATTTTAAATTAAAATAAAAAATCTCTTCACTATTTTGATAAATTTTTCTTTATCTTTAGACTTTTCAAAAAAACTTACAATTACTGTTTTATTTTTCAGTTGATTGGTGTCATGTTTGCTTGGTGCTTATCATCAGCCATCAAAAAGGAATATGAAGGTGTTTAAAGAACATGTTCGCTTCTGGTTCTATTAAGCGCAACAGTGTTCTTAAATTCGTCCGATGTTTATTATGTGTTGTTATTTTGAATTAAATTTTTCATTTTGCAATCATTTTTTAATTCATTCATCCGGTGTAATATTTTTATAAATTTAAGAAAGATTGAAGTTATAATTTTGCTTTGAGCAAAGCCTTATTTTCAACATTTTTTTTAATTCCCTAAAGGTATTGTGTAAATTGGCTTAACTTTTCATTCTTTTAAAATAGCTTTGTGTATTATGAAATATTTTAGACTTTGATCTCTATACTTGATGTTTAAAAATTTAATACAGTAAAATTTTATATAAGCTATATTCCCTTGCATTTTAGAGAAATTGATATACTTCGTTCCTCACAAATAACATTGAGAAAAATGTGCCTTAGACCTCTATATTATATTAAATGTAATATTCGATGTTCATCTGTTTTAATTTTTTTAAATTAAATGAACCCGATGCATGTGAATTGGCTCACTTTCAAGACTGAAAAGTTATTTAGTGTAATAACTCTTTAAATTATTTGAATACTTGTTTTGAAAAGTAAACCTCTGCTAATTTTTACATTGATGCTTGGTATGATTTTCGGCCGTTTTGCTTGTATATTCGCCAAACAACCTAAACTTCTTAGTTAGAATTTTTTATAAATAATTGATTTAAACTAAAAATTGTGCCAATATATATATATAGTAGATACCTAGGTGAATTTTAAATATCTTTACTTATTGGACATCTGCTATTGCAGAAATTATGCTTATTTTTTTTATATGTATATTTAATTGAATTATAAATATTTTTTTTGTTACACAATCTGAAAGAAGCTTTATCCGATTCCAATGAAGATATGCTGAAATAGTTTTGGTGTAGCATTTTGCGATCCTTTAAAATTTTTTTCCTGCAAAGATGTGATGAAAAAAATTTTGGTTTTGAAAGCAGTGGCATTTCCATAGCGATGCTGTGCAAGACTTACATTCCACTTTAATCAGAGTATCAGTATTTTTGAATATAGACTGTTCTTAGTTGGGATATTTTAAATGAACTTTAGGTGCATTGTAAACATTACTTATACCTGCTCTCATGCTTTGTACATAATGAATTCTCTTTCAGTGTACTTATAAGTGGTAAACATTCATTGTGAATAAAAAGTTTAATGTTTGATTGTTTGGTTTCTTCTTTGAAGTAGCATTAATTTTGCATACACACTTTAAATTTCCAATTTTAATACTCTTAGATTTCAATAAATTATCATTATGCATAACTGATAATTGCCAATTCATTTACCATTTAATATCTATCTTTATTTAAAACATGTCTTAATAACTTCTACCTCTTAGTAAAATTTAGATTTCAATAAAATTTTAGTAAATTTGTCAAAGTTTACTCAGATTAAGATGATTGAAGTGAAATTTAATCTCTGTACACTTTTTATTTAGGGTTAGGGGATTTAAGAAATTGTTTCAAGCTTATTTAAAACCTTTTTAATAAAAAAAAAAAATGACAAGCAAGTACAAATAAAAAAAAAATTGAAAAGGTTGAATTGAGATTTCTTACTCTTCTACGCAATTTGTTTTGAAAGGTGTATGTTGCAGAAAAGAAATTTTGTTGGAGATAAAATCATACCCCTTTAATGATAAAAATGATTTCATAGTTACAGTTACGTTGTTAGGATTTTTGAATTGATGTAGATATTTTATTGATAAATAACTATTCAAAATTAATTAGTAAAAAAATTTAACATACCGAAAGGCACCTCTGCATATTTTAGGATCTACCATTGCTCCTAAAAACGGAGACTCCCCCCCCCCCCCCCCCGTCTTAAAAAGACCCCTTACCTTAGCACCGTTTTATGACACTATCTTTTTGTTTTCAGTTTTTAGAAATTGGATAGAAAACTATTTGTCTGTAAACTTTATCTTCAATATTAAAGTAAACAAATTTTTCAGCTACTTTAAAGGAAACGATTTAAGTGTAGAAAATTTAAATTATTCCTTCATTTTGGTAAATTTTAATAATATTGAATATATAAAATCGATTTCCCCCCCCCCTCCGTAGAACGTGAAAAACATTCCGATTCTGCTCAAAAATTTAACTGAATACTCTCTTGAAAAGAAATGGTTGCTTCTAAATTTGTAACATGGCCTAAAAACTTATAAAAAACAGATTTTGTATACAACTGCTGAATTAGGTGAATGAAATGTACAGATATTTTCATTTCCTCTGTTTTGTAATCTTTATGAATTAAAAAAAAAACTTATTAATGACACTTTATATTAAAGTAACTTGAGCATTAAGTTATGAAATCATATAAATCTTGCATTTAAATTTTCTGTTTAGTGTTTATATAAAATGAAATTTGGAGACAAATTCGGTGCAAGCTTTGATCAAAAACGAGCAATGCTAAACAGTCCAAAAACTTTTTACCTGAAGATGAATTTCATCTTTTATTGAACTTAAATTTTTACATTCTAAACCAAATTTTGAACTTTATTAATTTTACCAATTAACTAAGTATTGGATTTTTGTTCCATCTGTTAAATAGAAAAAATTACTTTCTGACGATTTCAAACAATTTTTTTCATTCTTCTGTCGTTTGATTAACAGATATGGTCTAAGAAATATTTTTTGTTAAGGTTAATGATTTATCTTTATATAAACAGGCGATAAATGAATATTTCCTATGGAGTTAGAATTATTTCCTTCTGTATATAAAAATTGGAAATGAAATAATGCAAAAAAAATTGCATATATAAACACGAAACGGATAAACTGATCGTTTTCATGCCAATCAATGATTATCATTACTTCTGGTTCGCAGTTTATATTCAGGTCACGTTTTGAAGCAAAATTGGATAAATTTTAGTTGAATCTTGGATCATATAATTTGCAAAAGGAAGGGGAAAAATACTATCCATGCTGTATCCAATTTCCTAACATACTATTATAGAATCAAAATATTTTTCATCGCTGCATTTCGCCCCCCCCCCCTTCCTTTTCCTTTTGTACTCTGTTCTTGCAGAACAGCTGCTTCATTTCCTTTTTACACTGTTGTTCCATGGAATAGTGCTTTTAAGCTGTTATACCATGTATGAAAAAATACCAAGTCATATGGCAGATTTGTTAAAATATGATCCTCCGACTCATGCTATCCAATACATGAAAAGCAGCTATATATATATCAGTTTTGAAAAACATACTTCATTCTGCTTCCAACGTCATTTCTCTAAATTCAATATATTTTGCACATCTCCCTCTGCCTTAAAATCTTTAGAGTAAAAAAAAATCTTATCACAGATATAATGTCATGAGATTATTATTTTTAAGGAATCCAGTCTTTTTCAAAAGTATAAAAGGAAGAACATTTTTTTGAATTTTAATTAAATATGGGATATAAATTTACTGCATAATGTAAATTATTTCCACTGTGACAGAAATTTTGAGTTTAATGTTATTACAAATGCACGAGTGTGCATTAATATACAGAAATAGTGTAACAATTTTTATCAGTGTAGAGAAAAATAGCGCTTTTAGTGATGTGGCAAGTTAAAGCGAGAATTTTATTTTTTTAAGAACAAAACAAAAAGAAGTATATTGCATCGGTACTATGGATATATGATTTTAATAAAAAAAATTGTTTGCTATATATATATTTTTTAATGTTTTCAAAGAATTGTTAGTTTAAGTCTTATGTTTTCTTAAATCCTTTGAAAAAAATTTAAATTTGTCGTTTTTTTAAACATACTTTTTACAAAAAATATATTTTTAATTCGATAGTTGTAATTAGATAGCACTAGTAATGAAATCTATTCTAGTTGCAATATCAGAAACCATAAATATAGAAATTGAAAACAGATATTAAATCTGAGTTTCGATGTTTTCCTGTGAGTACTAACTGATAAGTGGATCGAATGGTGACAGCGAATCTGTAATTAAAAAAGATAAATGTATAATAACTCCCATCGCCGCTTTTCACCTTACTCAAAGAATTCCTTTTGTGAATGCTTATTCCTTTCGGACATGTTAGGCCTCTCTCCGTTCCTCTCGCAGTCAACGGATATTGCCTTGAAGCAATCGTTCCGTCTTTAATTGTTGTAAGCAGAAGAGCACCTGTTATCTCTTTATTGCTTTAGGAAAGGGCTTACATAGTTAGTGAGACTGCTTGGGAAGTATTTTCTTGGAAAATAAATCGGCAAGTGGTGAAAGGGAAGTCTCCTGTTTAATGGATTCCTCTTGAAAATCGGACAGATAAAGTCAGGTCTACGCAGTAGAATACTTTGATTATTAACAATTGAGCCTACAGTGGCTCCCAAAAGTGTTCGTACACCAACAAGAATCAATTAAAAACCTCATTATTTACCATTATATATTCTTATTTTTATATGAAAATTTTTTCATAGCATATTTTTACAGTTCTTAATAAAGCAGTGAAGAATAAATTTTAATTACGATGCAAATTATTTTTTTAAAAATGACAATAAATAAAATTGCACAAAAATAGGACACAAAAGTGATCATACACTTTAAAAATACATCAATAAATATGAAATTATCTAAATTTTTATAAATGTTTAGTATTTAGTAGGATATCCTTTATTCTTTATAACAGCTTTTAAACGTTTGGGCATAGATTTAACTAAACGGTCGGTTACTTCTGCACCTATTTTGTTCCATTCTTCGATCATTACTGCTTTCTGTTGAATTTTCGATTTAATGTCGTGACTTCTTAAAATTCTTTCCAAATATGTTCTATAGGGTTTAAATCCGGTGATTGAGCTGGTGTTTTAAGGGTTTGAGGGCAATGATAGAGGAAAAAAAGACGAACATTCATGGCGTGTGCTTAGGATCGTTGTCTTGGTAATACACAAAGTTGTTTAAAATGCCCAATTTTTGTGCTGACACTTTTAAATTATTATTGAAAATATTTATATAAACTCTATGATCCATTATACCATCAATGAATACTAAATTGCCTACTCCAGCCGCTGACATACATCCCCAAACCATGACACCTCCACCGCCATGTTTTACTGTTTCAACTAAATTCTTGGGATTAAGTTCTTCGTTTTATTTTCTCCATACAATGATTCTGCCATCCGAACCAAAGATGTTAAACTTACTTTAATCTGCAAATAAGACACGATTCCAATAGCTCTCTGGCTGGTTTATCATAGATTTGGCAAATTTAAGCCTAGCAATTCTGTTCTTCTGACTTACAAAGAATTTTCTTCGTACAGAGCGGCCATGTATATCAGCATTCCAAAGAATTCTACGAATAGTTTCACAGGAAACAGAAGTTCCATTTGATTCATTATATTGTGAAGTAAACTTTATTGCACGCAGACGTAGATTTTTTAGAAATTTACTCACAATATTTCTTTGACTTCTAGCTGACAGAATTTGAGGGCGACCATTACGAGGTTTGTTTGCAATCCTTTTCCCCTCTCTGTAACGTTTTATTATGCTTTGCACCGTTGAATGAGGTAGATTAGTTATAGTTGCAATGCCTCTAATTTATTTCTCAGCTTTAAAATGAAATATAATTAATTTTCGTACGTCTAAACTCGTTTCTTTACGAATGCGCGTCATATCTAAGAATAAAGTAAATAGACTAAATAATTGTGATATTAAATACTGAAATCAAACGATTTTAGTGTATTTTTCAATTAGAAGAAAAATAAGCAGCAAAAGATATTTTTATGATGAATTTAAATAAATAATGTTTGGATGTACGAAGACTTTTGTGTTCTAATTTTGTGACATTTTTTATTTATTTATTTTTTAGAACAATACTACTTGATTTTTTTATAAAAATATTTGTTCAGTTTTATTAAGAACTATTTAAAGATGCTAATTAAAAAAACCAACTAATAAAATGCTTTATTAAGAAGTATAGAACACAATTTCTGCAAATTTCTTTAGTGTACGAACACTTTTGGGAGCCACTGTAAATTAAAGCACTTTTCCTAGAGAAAGCAGCAGAAAAGAAAAGAGTTATTGAATTTACATGGGAGATTAACCGACAAAACATGAAAAGTTGAATTATAAGCAGATTGAGTGTCATTATTTAGAAAATGTTAATAAAAGAACCCACAATGAAGAATTAGTTACTTTTTAATGAAAGTTATTTGCACTAGTACATCTGACCTTGCAACTCATTTTGAAAACTACAAAAATTACGTGATCTTTACAATCTTTGCTCACGTGAATTCCTTTTGATCGTTTATATAATATCAATTCAAGATTCTGCTTAATAATATAAATAAGACTATTATTTAAACGAATAAACAGAAAAATTGGTCTCCATTCAGTAATACTGAGAATGATCTCACATGATCTATCAAATAAACAAGTCTTGTTTTCACGTGATTCTTTTTCATGACATTTGGGACACGAAATCTTATGGTTACAGTCATACGCCCACATTCCATTGAAGGGAAATTTAGCATTGAAACGAATCGTTATATTTCGCACAGCTCATGAGAAAATTTATTTTGCTAAACAGGATATGAAGACATATCAAAAGAATGGCAACGGATTTGCTTCAAATCTTTGATGATGTCATTGTGCTTATTTGTGTAGGGTTGCTATGTATTTTCAAGATGAGAATGCCAAACAGATGTAATCACTGGAGACTAAATGCAGAATGCATTTGTGCATGTTCATTTCAATTAGTCTTCTGGTCTAGGATTTCTGGTAAATTTCTCAAAAAGTATTTAAAAGTTTTTTCGAGTTGTACAATAATTTAAAATTTATTCATATACTATCTAAAATACAGAATTTATGAAGTAATTACCAAATTAGAGGGCACTATGAATTCCAATTTTAATTTGGATATGTTTATTGGAACAAGATTAATGGAATACATAGCTTTTTTTTTATTTATCATTAAAAACAAGCTTTATTATTATTAACTTATTGAAAAATGAAGAAAGGTGACGTATAATATATAGTATTTTAAAAACAATTGAAAGCACTTGTTCTAAATTAATTTATAAAATTTTCTATAAATTTATTTTAAAGAGAGAGAGAAAGAAAAAAAAATTCAGTTTTAAATATCAGTATATCTAATTAGTGTTTTCATACATAATGTAAAAACTATAAACACAATTCATCTTGAGTGTTTTAGTTGTTAATTTCACAAATTGTTTTATAGTATTTGTGAATTTTTCCTTTTTAAGTAAAGGATAATGTTATAAAATTATAATTTAAAAGTCCATTTATTATTAAAATTTTTTATCTATCTCTATCATGGTAATTTTTTTTCTCTTATTGCTGCATATCCCAGTGATATTTGTATTTTGTTCGCATGTGTTTTATTTTCAACAGGTGTAACATGAAAAATTAAACATAAATTCAGTTAAGAGGACAAGAAATTTTCTGAAGATTAGTTTCAATGTCTTGGATGTTTCTTTTATGTATTCCATTCATTATGAGCTAGAGGTATTTTTCTTACTTAAATATAAAAAATGAATTTTATTTTTAGATCTTATAAAATAGATTTATTTATCAATTTGCAGTGTTAATTCAATCTGTGTGAATCAATTTACATTGTTCACTTATTGTGGCAAACTTAGGTAAAATAGTATCTAGGGCAAATACCAAAACTGCACATTTCCTTCTATTTTTATTTATTTGTTGGAAACATGACTATTATTTTCTCCTATCTCTTGATATTGAGGAGTATAAAGACTAAAAGTGCAACTAAACCTAAATAAAAATATATAATATTTTGGAGTTTATCTGATCTAGACATTGCAAATAACTTTGCAATGATTATCATATATTGAGAGCCTTTTAATATAAAATGTATCAGAAAAAAATTCTTGAATTACAAATTTAGTGAAATTAGTTCGAAGGTTTAGCATACTTACACAGATAATTTAAAACTTAATCTTGGTAATTTTCTCCACTTTAATTTTAATAATTTGAATGAGGTCTAAATAAAAACAAATAATTGTTAACATGGAGCTTTTAATACATAAGAAAAATTGAAATCAAAAATAATTTCTATTCATATCATTTTTGAAAAAAAAAAATTAAAGGTATACAAATTTTCTGATCCATTGAAAAAAAATATGTATATGAAAATTGATGAAAAAGTTATGTATCTTAATTTTTGTCTTTAGGCATTATATGGAAATCTTAAATATTGAAATAAAACATTTTTTAACACATATATAATTATTCAAAAGTTTTGGTAATTAGTTTAGTATCTACAATAATATGCAGAATTATTTTATGTTTATCATTAGATCTATCTATCTATTTACAATTAATAATATATCTAGCAAACTGTGACGATATTAAAACATATTGCATGAAATGAAAAGGAATGCAATTGCTGATCTGAATTTAAATTAACACATCAATTTGTTTATGACTTGTAAAATTACACTTAATTATAATTTTATTAACAATCTTTTTACATACTTATGAAAGCGTATATATTACATCTAAAAATTTTGAAAGCTTTTAGGTGTTAGAATCATTATAAATTCACATTTCTTGGTTTTATTGATGCACACATATATTTCATTTCATTGAAATCAGTTTATATTCAAAAGAATTGATTTGCCCTTATCTTTTTATTTTGTTGTGTTGAAATTCTGAGATATAATATAAACTTTCATTAGCTAAAAGATTTTTCACTGCTTGCACTTGATATTGCTTTCATCAAAAATATCAGGGAGCTGCCTCACATAATTTAAAAGTAAAAAAATTATAATAAATTTATGAATATAAGTGGGATGAAAATAGCTGATTGATTTTTCCTTATTATATCTACACTATCTTAATTCATAATATAGTTTTTTTACTTATAAACTTCATGATTGGCCCTTTTATTTTATTTGAAAATTATTTAGGCTTTTTTTTTTTTTTTTTCAAAAGCATTAATCTAAATTCCAAATGCTCAGTCATTTAGAATACTGTTGACCTTTCGTTTTCTGTTTAATAGAGATTTCAATCATGAAAACAAATGTCATCTTTCGAACTTATTTTCGTGTAATTTTGTGCCACAGTTTTTCCCCATCTTCTGTTGACACCCCAAATGACAAAAACCAGGAAATTTATTTTTATTATGAGTACTTTCCAACTATTATTTTATTTTGAGATATATGTCTCGGTTATATCAATAAATATGCTTTCTAATATTCTTGATTTGATTTTTGCGAACATACTTTCCAATTATCTGTTCTACTTTCCAGATATTAGAAAAATGATTATTCTGAAACACCCAATACTCATATTGAAAATTTTTGAAATTCATGCGATTTTTATTAATGCTGTTTTTGAGTGTTCATTGCTTTCACAAGAATCAAAAAATAAATTAAATGTTTTCATATAAATATGAAAGATTTATAAAAAATATACTCCTTGCTTATCAAAAAACAACACTCATTTGAGTTTTGATGCAATATTTTTTAAACACTTGGAATAATCATAAACTCGAAGTCAAAGCTAATAACAATAAATTTTCATTTAATTCTTATTCCAATTAAGGAAGCCTATTGCTTTTGAAAGCTTTTTATTTTCTCTCATTTTGTTGAAACTATTTTAATTTTTAAAAATTTAGGAATTACAGCTTATTAGAAACTTAATTTTCTTTTTTTTTTAAATACAACAAATTCTTCTTTATGGTTTTTTAATTTTTCATCCCCTGACAACTCCACCCAGGGCACATGCCACTCTAACACCACTGTTCACTTAGCATTTCTCAATTTAATACATCTGAAAAATATTTTTTTTATTCTATTTTTTAATTGAAAAGCTGGAGTAACATATTTTAATTACAAATTTTTACTGTAATTAAAACGATAATAGTAATTGTGGAATTATCACATTTAATTTTTAAAAGTTTATACTTATTTATTTATTTTTTTCTTTTCCAAGATGGTGCTGAAATTCTTTATCTGAAATAACTTTTTGCTGAAATTCTTTGAATGTATAATTTTTTGATATATGCTGGAAAATAACAAGATAATAACAAGATTGCGTTTCCCAAAATATTAAATAATATTATATATTTTTTTTCCATTTTTCATAACTATTAGTAGTAGTTTAATAATTTTCTTAGCATCAGTTATAAAAAAAATGTTTGATTTTAAAATTAATATTGATACATAATAGAAAAATAAATCAGCAAAATTTTTATAGTCTTTTTTTTTTTTTTCCTGAATTATGAAAAAGATTTTAAACCAATTAGAACTGGCTACTGAAGTTTTGGGTAAGAAGTAATTCTGAATCATTATAACTCTGAAACTTATTGAGAATGCTATATATTTTTGATTCTTGATATTTATGTTTGTAGGTAATTTATTTTAATACTATTATTTCTTATTAAATAAGTTATAAGTATTTATATATTAATATTATCTTTTAATTGCCTGCTGTTTTATGAATTTTGTCTATCTTTTCAATGTAAGAAAAGAATACATTTGTGATCTATATCTTGAATCATACTCTCTTAGTTTTCCACTTTTATCAGTTTCTTAACATAGGTGTTATTTAAAAAAGTTGCTCTAACCTGAATCATGTCTTTTTTATTATTATTAAACTTTTTTTAAAGTATTCTAGTTATAAAATAAGTTATTAAGTCTAGTGTAGACTTGACTTATATTTTGTAATAATTGCCTACATATTTATTAAAAATGAGACTTAAAATTTTATTATTGCTTGACTATTATAATAAATGATGTTTTAATAAACCCTCAGTATTTTATGCTTAAGTGAAAGTATATCTTACCTTTTGAGATTTCCTAGGGTCCCGACAATAGAGCTCCTGAAGCTTCGAGACTTTTCAGTATTTACTAAGTAGTTTAATTTTGTGCCTTTATTGAATTTATAATGAGTCTACACTCAAGCTTGAAAATAAAAATCAAATATGATTTAAGCTTAGAAAATTAATCTAAAAACATTTTAAATCAATTATATTTGTAAATTTTATATTACATTGCTTTGTAATTCTTAGTATAATATATATAATGATATTTTTAATCTAATTTAAATCTAAACAAGTAGGTTAAACTAGGGATAGCCTGGTTGGTAGGGACTTGGGTTGCGCGTTCAAATCCTGCCGGTCAAAGATTCTCTGTGTGTAGTGGTGGCTGGCGCAAGTATAAATCTGTCATGGTCACAAAGTTCTCCATATTGAGATTAATACCACTGGGGGTACTGGAAAAGGGGTGATCATTCTCTGATTCAAGTCTAAATTACAATCTGTGGATGAATGAATGAAATGCATGAATGAAGTCCCCCCCCCCCCATAAAAAGGGTTGTGACGTGTGTGTAACTAAGTCATACTCTTGGCCCTAGATGGCGCTTCTGAAAAACAAGAGACAGACCCTTGACTTGTAAAGTCAGTGGACTTGTCTATGACGTGCCATTAGAAACAACAACAAATTTCCTAATTTTTTTAACTTACTCTATATTACTTTATTCTAAAATGTTCTCTTATTTCCTGATCTGAATACTACTTTTTATATAATAATTACTAACACTTGTTTTTGAAAAATCAATGACAGTTGCAATTTCTCACACTCTGAGTGAAGGGATAAAAATCCCTAACATCTATGCATTTCTTTCAGAGATACCCTACATTCCCTTTCCTAAGTTTTCATGTGTCAATGAAATCACTTTCAGAATCTCATAGTAAAATTACTGATGGGAAAACTTTTATATTGCAAAGAAGGTGGATGTTTATCTTTATTATTGATCTTCTTTCCCTTGTATACATTATGACTCTTGTAAAGAAATAAATTGAAGTTAATTCCAAAGGTTTTTTCTTTTTTTGCTACTCATCTGCAAAATTATGTTTACATGTATATATTTATTGTTTTATAAAGTAAAAAATATCCAATGCTATAATTAAATAGTACTTAGTTAAAAAGTTGTTATTTTTTATAAATTTTTTTAAAATTTTAATTTTGCTTTCTTTGTATGTGATATACTAAAACCAAATGTATGTGAAAGTGATCCACAATTTAATGTTTAACTATCGCAATTTGTCGAAAATTGTTACTTAAAACTGCTTATAAAAAGATTAAATAAAAATCAATTAAATTATATCTGATTTTGAGAGTTGGGGAATGGGAAAGAATATTTTGAGACTTCCATTTTCCAAGTGCCCTTAAAAAACTCAATTCTGTCCTGGATTTATATTTTAAAAATTTATATTTTTATATTCCTATTTGAAAATCATTATATTTTTTTATATTTGAAAATTTTATATTTTATAATATTATAATGAATGTTGAATAATTTTAAAACAGTGTTACCGTTCTTTATTACTTAATTCATACATATTGCTTTTTAAAATTCATATTTTGAAATTTATTTTAGGTAAATTATTTGAAGCCAATAACTGTAATCAGTGGTGGAGTCAGATACTTTGCAGCTCTAGACAGTAGTAATTATGAAGCATCTCTTTAAACAAGATGGTCCATTTAGTTTCACATTTCTATCATATTTTTTTTATGGTTAGTATTTTTTATTTATCAGTTATCTTATTTATCTATCCTGACTGTTCGATATTTATGTTAGTACACAATATTATTAAAGCAAATGTTTGGTTATATATATATATATATATGAATTAATAACTAAGTAAATGGAATGAAATAGATAAGAACCTTATCAATTATATTTGATAAAATGTTAATTGTATTGTAACATTTAATCATCCATAAAATTTGTATGTTTTACAAACCTCTTTATTTGGCAATTATAAAAATAGTCTTAACTTTTTTAATTTACCTTCTTGCAACTTTTCTCAATCCAGCACCAAAAGGTAGCTATTTAGTTTGCCTGGTTCAAAATTTTCCACTGAATGTGATAATATCAAATGTGTCTTACATGAAAGCAAAGTTTTTTCATATTGGAATGTTGATAATGTCCTTGAATCAAATTTTCAATGATTTATGGAAAAAAATTTCTGTGTTATGGTGATGCTTTTAAAAAAAGATGAGTATTTTTCTGCAGTCATATTAAAAATTTGACAAAATAATCAGATTATAAATAGTTTTTAAATATTTGGAATAATGTTCTTCTTTTTTTTTTCTTTCCATTTTTAATTTGGGTTTTTTTTTTCTTTTGTGTTTAATTCTGAGTTTATTCTGAAATTTTTTATGGAGCACTGGAAAATAAATACAAATTATAAATCTTCATTTTCACATTATTAGTTGTAATATAATTTTATTTCTGTGAGTTACAAAAACACATTTTCATTTTCATTAACTTGAAATATTGAAGTTACATCTAAAATTGATTATAAAATAAATAAATAAATATGATCTCTTTCAGATTATTTGTAATTTATTCTTTTGCTTTAAGAAATATGATTATTAATTTTGGGTAAGAAATAATTCTGAAGTGTGATAATTCTCTTTATTGTTATTATTTCTTTGAAAATACATTGAAATATTGTATAAGTATGAGAAAAGCGAGATATTTCTTAAAGAAGTTTTGTAAAAAATTATTTCCATTTTATTTACTTTGCTCTTTTTAATATTGATGCTATATTTTAATAACCGTGTTATGAATTTTATCTGTGCAAGTAATTTATTAAAAAAATTATATATTCACAATTGTAATCTATAGCTAGATGACATGCTAAATCAATTTTCTTCTTTAATAATTTCTTTTTTTTATTGTGTTATGAATCTCTAAAGTAGCTGCCTTCCATTCCATGCAAAATTATTTGCTCTTCAGTTTTTTTAAAATTATATTACAATAAACCCTAATTCATTGCTTCTGATACAATTTTGGGATTTTTTTTAGTTTGATGTTTATTATTCAAAGATTTCTATATTACTTTTAAATGATACAATTTGTGTTTGCTGGATCTTTCCATTTTTTCAGAAATTAATTTATTTTTCATTCCATTATATATTGGTTTTCCAAAATTTTGGTTTTTCATTGGAAAAGTAAATTTCTAGTTAATTTTTTAATAGTTGTTGAAGAGAGGCCAATAATATCTATCTACTATAACATAATGTGGTTGAAATTTGATATTGTTTCAAATTCTGTACTATAGTAACAGTCGGCATATAGAGTAGTTTGTGTATAATAGTATACAATATTCAAATAATTAACAATGTTTAGTTTTCCATATTGAATGCTGCCTATTTAGTATAAATATTAGTACTATAGTATAATATTCAGTCAATAACTTTTGATGTGAGATATTGTTATTTATATTATTTCAAAGTCAGGATCATTGTGATCTTAAAGCAATCTGAGTTTTAGGACTGGAGCATTCCAAGTTCAAAGTTATATTCTACTTGAATATGAGTCTGGTTCACCATGAATCTGATACTGATGAACTAACAGTAATGTGAACATTTGGAGGTGGAGAAATGTTGGTTCAAATGTCATCCTCTTCATATGCTTGCAGTTCAAAAAGATCAGGTTTGTATAAATGCAACCCTTGTGCCCATCTAAAACATGATACTAATAAAACTTAGCTAAACCAAATTAAAATAAAATGTAAACTTACATAACTGGCAGAAAAAAAAATTTGTGCTCAAAGCATTTGCATTTTATAATAATGTAACTGGGGTTAGGCTAGCATGTTGTGTGACATTGATTTAGGCACCAATACCAGAAGGAGCAAAATTGAGGAACTGGTTTGTTGTATGGAGGAGTCTTTTTCTTTGACTCTTGTTCCTTAGGGTCTTAATAATTAGTGATTCTAACTAAGTAAGGGAGAAAATTAAGATTAAGCCCTTTTTACAATCTGAGAATGAACTCAAACTAAGCATCTCTAAACAAGTTAACAAACAAAAATCCAAAACTCCATCTTTGAAAAGTTACAGTACTTTTCAAAGATTTGGATCTAAGTGGAGGGGGGCTGGGGGTGTATGCTTGAACCATCATAAGATCTTTTTAGAAAGAAAAACATGATACTTGGTTATATTTCACAGGGTTTCCTTTGTTTTATATGGTGATAAACTGTTATAGTTTGCATATTCATACTTACAGAATAAATTGATGACATATTAAGAATAAAGTAATTTTTTGTTTTTAAAATATATGTAAAAAACCTTATATTTGTTTAATATTTATTTACAATTTTTAAAACTTATTTAATACTTAATGCTTATTCATAAAACAATAGTTTTTTACTTATTTAATAGAGTGTAAAGAAAATCAGTCCCAAGTAATCAATATACAAAATTTATGTGGATAAAGGAAATAATGTATATATGAATTTTTTCTTTTCATTATAATCTTAAATGTGACTTTTTTTTAAACTTTTAAATGTATTGTGAGCATTTTATCTTTTTAGTACAGAATCGATGAAATGCATATTTTTTTACATTTTACTGATGTATAAAACTTTTATACAAACAATTATTCAAATGTTTTATTTAAATTCTTTTGAAATGTTTTAAGTTATAATATATCAAATTTTCTCAGCAAGTTTCATAAAATTTCATTAAAAAAACAGTATTATAAAATTTGTTTACTTTAAATCATTTTGTGATATGGCCTTATAATAAGTGTCTTTTAGACAATATTTAATATTATGCAATTATAGTTTCTAATATTAAAAGAAAGTATTATATTAATTGTCTGTTTGCCTATTGATATATTAAAGTTTAGACTGTTTATCTGTGGATTATGGAATTTTGTACAAATATGTATTGGAGATTTGGAATGTACCTTAAACTTTTTAAAACCCTGTAAATAGAATTTCTTTTTTATTAAAAAAGTTAACAAAGTTACAGAGCTTTTTATTGATTTCTAAAAATGTTAATGGACAAAAAATTTTATTCTGTTTTAAAATTATAAAATTTACTTTTTCATTGATATAAATTGAATTCTTAGTTTTTCTGTAATTTTAACAAATTTTTTAAATATCATTTGCAATAAGGATTTTCATTCTTGAAATATAATTCAAATTTCTTTACTTTATAAACTTTGTAATTTATCAAGTTTTTTTCTGTTGATAAAGGCTATTGTTTATCAGAAAACTTTTTAAATCAAGGATTTTATTTTACTCTTTAAGCTTTGAAAATGATAATTTAGGAATATTAGATTTTCAAGTAATAAGTTAGGTAGTTCTCTAGGTTAGTGTCAAGTAATTTTATTTTAGGGCTAGATTTTTCATGTGATTCTTATTAAGTGTACAAGAAGTATTTAGAAGATTTTTATAACTTTTAAAATGGTATATATTTTTAACTATGTTTTTCATAAGAACTACTAATTTTTCTTTTTTTAAAATTATCTGTATCTATAAATTTGTTATTCACAAATATGATATAAATAGATTAAATATGTAATTTTCAATCAACAAAGAAGCATAATTGTTGTAATAATCAGTTGATGACTGAAAATTTTTATATAAATCAAATATTTTTTATCAACTTTTTTATTTTTTACTTATTTCTCAGCATATAAATATGTTCTTTTCCCCATCTGTATTAATAAGAGTGTGTGATCTTTTATATTTCCTAGTCATATTTGGCATATGATGGGGTGTTTTTTATGTAAATGAATGTTTTAGATGATAACTAAATATTTTTTGTATTATTTTTGTTCTCTAAATACATATATTTGGGCATTTCATAAAATAATAATTTTACTTAATTTCAAGATGAAAGCAGTTGTGATGCTTCATTTGTTATTCAGTTTTTATGCAACTAAAATATGCATTTTATAATTAGCTATGCAATTTGAAATTATTCTGACTTAAATTAATTTCATGTTGATCCAAATGATAAATAATTTTTATGATTCATAATTTTTTAGCATTCATTCTGCTGAATTTTTTAGCAGCTAAATGATGAGTTAGATTTAGATCATTAACTTAACTAACAGCAAAATGTGCAAAACATTTTTATTTTGTTTATGCATAAAAATTTAATTCAAATAGTAAAATATGTTTTATATATTCATCCAATTTTATATATATATATATATTCAATCAGTAAATCATATTTTGGTATTTTCTCATTTAATTTCTTATTGTTTGTTGCAATTAACGTTTCAGAGTAGGATTTTTTAAAGAGGGCACTGCTTTGGTATTTGTGCTGGACTCTATTTCATGCAGGTAGGCCCTTTGGCAGTTTCCTTTACTTTATTATTCCTTATTTATAAGCCCATTAACAGAATTTCTAATCATTTATAAAAGATTTTATTTTCTTGTTAGCATATGTGTTTTGAAATATTAGTTTTATGCAGCAAAAATTCAGTTCTTGTGCATTTTTAAAATGTATGTTTTTGATGTATGATTCTTTTAATGCGTCTTTTTTTTACAACTGAAAAATTCAACTTATTCTCTTGTGGATTTTAGTATACCAACACAAAACTTCTATGTCCTGCTCTAGATTCAGTTGAAAGTTTTGCTGCCAAATCAGAAATCTGCCATATTTGTTATATGTTTAGTAATTAGGACTGCTTTAATTTAGTATTAAATTGGAAGATAACGGGTTTTTTTTAACCTCTACATTTTGGTGAAAAGTGATTAAATTCTATTTGTTATCTGGTGTTCTGTCTTGAATTATATACATTATGTTTCTCTCTTTTCTAATTTCCTTTCTAATAATCAAAGATCCATAAATTGAGAAAGATGAAAAAAATGGGTTTGAATCAAGTTAGATTGGAGAAGGGGGTATTGGGAGTGGTTGACTGATTATTTTTTAAAGCTATTTTAGCATTATGTCTGTGTTAGTGACCATTGGAAGTGGATAGCTGTTTTGTGAGGGTTTACACCATTTTTATCTTTCCATTTATCTGTGTAAGTAGTCACTTAAATGATATTAATGGTGTTCAAGTGTTTTAAAAGTTCTTTTGCTCAAATTTTTTATTGCATTCTCTTTTAAAGTGATAGTTAAGTAAATTATTAAAAGAATTCATTTTAATCTAAAATTTGATTATTATTTGTTACATTTTACAGCAATAATAAACAAAATTTAGAAATGCATAAAATTTTGAATGAAAATAAAAATTACTCTTGTTTATTTATTATTAACTGTTAACATATATTATCGAAGATTTCAGTTTTATGTTCTTGAATGAAAATGTATTTAATTTTATTAATTAATCTTAAATTTATAGCTAAAATTAAAAGCACATAGAACTGTTGAATGTTAAATATTTAATAGTTATTGCCAGTCTTTGTACTTATTTCTTATTTCCCACTTCTATAATTTAGTTTTAATTTTAGAATATTTTAGGGACCTTATTTTAAGTGCTCTTTATGATTATTATTTGTCAGAAAGCTCTGACCAGAATCAGCATAGAGTTCTAATTTTAAATGGAAAATTACTTATTCTTATAGTGAATAGAAAAAATTTTGTTCAATTTTCTGGAAAATCTTAACTGGGAAAATTCTTTTGAAAATACTGTGGAGGAAACATAATGATTTTTTTAAAAAAATGACTACTTTGATGTGGTGTTGATCTATTTTGTCTAATATATCTCAGATATGTAACCACTTAAAAATGGCAGATAAATATCCTTTTACTTTGATACATAAATATCATTGTGATGATATTAGAAGTATTCGAAATATGCATTTGCAAAAAAAGCAAATAGGTTTAGAATTTTTTTTTAAAAAATGGAATTAAGTAATTAATTAAGAATGTATACTAAATAAGATATAACATTTTATTGATATCTATTCATGTTTATTATAAAATGATTATTCATATTTGTTATAAATTAATTTGTGTTTATTATAATTAAAAAATATATCTTCAGAAATGCTGCATGACTAGTGAATGGAACATCAAATTTAGTAATTAAATGCAGTGCACAGAATATTAATAACCAAAATAATTTTAATACAGATAATAAATTTCTTTTTTCTTTTAAAAATTTACTACTGAAAAAAATTTCTTTAATTTAAAATGATAATCTTTAATAAAATGATAAAATCTTTAATTTAAATACTATAAGACATAAACTAGTTTGAATTTACATCTTATAGTGTGAAAGTAAAATTCTTTAATTTTGTAGTTTATTGCTATTTAAATGATATTTACTTTTTTTTATGAAAACAAAAAGAATTAAATGTTATATTGTGTGTGGCTAAATTATTAAGCTAACAAAATTCTCGATACAAATCTTTGATTTTTTTTTTTGAAAAATTACAGGTCATTTTGAATTACCAGCCATCATGTAATTTTTTTTTTCGTCTTATGTAATGCAGTTGCTGAATACGATTAAATGTGCATGTACTAATAATGCATTTTATTTTTTAGGACATTTGAAGTTTTGATTCACTAATATAAAATACTGTAGTCAGAAATTTAAACAGATTCAGAATTCTCCTGAGCCTTCTGCTTTTGGTTAACAATTGTATTCTAATGTATTTATTATATAATGAATTTAAAATATATTTCTTCTAAAGACAAAAATTGTAATGAAAAATTCAATGTGTTCTTGAGCTATTTTGGTTCATTTCAATTTCTGATTAGAAAAAGAGTAACTGCTAGGCTTTTCTTCTTGACAGTTGTGATTTGCTTAAAATATTGAAGTTCATTATTCAGTCAGTTTTGGTTCCAAATGTGTGGAACTTTTTTTTTTCTGTTTTTGTTGTTCAAAATGATAGCGAGTTGAGAATTCTTTACTAACTATGATTAATAAGACTGGAGATTATGTGTATAAACATGTGGGATTCACATTTTTCCCCCAGGAATATATTCGCCTCAACTAACCTAAAATATAATTCTTTGTATCCTTTTGAGGAATTTTCCAAATGGAAGCATATACCTATTTCTAATTGTTTAAAAAGTAGGAATTGGGTAATTATTAGAATTGATGTACTATATATTAATTACAATTTTATTCTTTTTTTTTTTCATAATTTTCAAATTTATCAGTTAGCAATGATATTATATATCTTTGTACTGAGTATTCAGTTAATAAAATGATCCAGAAATTTAAATTACATTTGTTCCATATATGTGCTGCTACATAATTTCAACTTCTGTTATTATGCTTTTAACTTCTGCATAGTTTTACTAATATCTTTAAATATAATATAAGAAATTATATCTGCTTTAATTTGATTTTTATATTTTATGGAACTTTTTGAGATTTGTAATGATATAAACTTTCAAACATTTGTTGTTGGAACTTTAAAGAGAGGTTTTTTAAAAAAAACAGCAACAGGTATTCAAATAAATATCAAAAATAACAAATAAATATCAAACTATATTAAAACTAAGACTTTGAAAATCAATTACAAAATCAATTGATTTAATTCCTGTGTACCCCAAAATTGTTTTACAAAAATATCTTTAAAGAGAATGTTATGTCTAAGTAGAATCACTGATATCATTTCTTGCATAATGCATTATGTGTGTGTGTGTGTTTGTCATAGAGAGAGAAATTTTTTTGATATGTGTTGATTTTGAACAGGGAAATTTAGGTATCTTTAAAAGAATATTGCAAAGGATTTTTATTCCTTCACTCGGAGTGTGAGAACCTTTTGAATTAACAGTTTTCTAGAGTGTGTGTTAAAAGCAATTAAATAAAAATGGGAATGGGATCAGGAAATAAGAGAAAATGTTAGAATGAAGTTAATATGAGCTAAATTAAAATTAGAAATTAATTAAGATTTAAATCAGATTGAGATTCATTTTATATATATATATAATATATACTTTGAAAAAAGGTTGAAGGAATTCTTAAATGATTTCAATGAAATAGTCAAATCTTGACTTTCTTTTTGTCAAGATTTATTTGTCAAGCCATGGCGAATATAGAGCCTCTCTCTATAATCGTCTTTTTAGGGAACGTAATGATATACCAATTAAAGGATTCGTCATTACATCCTTTGTAACAAAAATCCTAGATTCTCTTGCGAGTATCTAGTACGATAAGTACGAGCAGCAGTTATTGACTCTTGGATTTTAATGCTCCTTCGAAATTGGAAATTATTTTAATTAGCAATCATCTACTGGGGCAGGGCATGATATACAAATATTGAATCTCCTAGTAGACTTGAAGAAGCAGATGCTAGCGATGCAGGTAAGTCTGTAACTTCCTTTGCAGATATTTCAGCGATTGGGGAGAATGGTGGACACTACTGTTGGCGGCATCAGTTAACTATTCAGATCAGACTTTGGTCTTCCTCAAGTCTTGTAGTCAAATACCGACTCTGATCTTTCGTTCTGCAATATCTAGTATTGACTAATAAATGGTCATGAGCAAACATTTTGAAGAATTCATCTGCCCAAAAACTTTAGGTGTAAAATTATTATCATGTCGTAAATTTGCTGTTGAGGGAATCTTAATTCATTGAGAAACAAAAGATGTGGCGCAAAGTTTCAGACTTTTATGAATGAAAAAAGAAGTAATGTCCTTCCCGAAGGGGAGATGAGGGGAAGAAAAGAATTCGTAGAGGCCTCCAATATTGGATTGTTTTCATAAATTCGGGAATTTATCAGTAGATTAAAGATAAGTATATCAATTGCGGATTTTGTGCCTTACAAGTTCGGAACTGTGGTGAATAGCATATAAGCCAGTTAACAACTCTTCTACAGGAACGATCGTTTTAGCAGAATGGTTTAGT
>JAPMOR010120435.1:45757-92826 GCA_026543865.1 Argiope aurantia | reverse complement strand
ACCGAAAGGTCCCAGGTTCTATCCTAGCGCATTCGCGCACCGCCTCAGAACTAATGTCATGTTACAAATGCCATGGCTTCAGACACGATCAAAGTAATTGTGTAGAGTCCTTGGAGCTGTTTCTCATTGTCCGGGACTTCATGGAATTAAAGACTGGCAAATGCTATCTCTATCTTGCCAGAATTGCAAGGAATATAGTCGAAAGATGGGAAACAAGGAAGCTTAAATTTGTTGCAATACATTAACATATGTTAATATTATAGTTACTGGACCAATGCAAATGGGCAACTATGAATCAGATTTGACTCAAGTGTCTAGTACAAAAGATGCATTGAGCTCGACAGGACATGATAATACAAGAATTGTATTTTTTGGAGTACCTTTACAAATACCTGTCTGTTTAGCTGTTTGTAATATATTAAGTAATAAAATCAATAATCTCAAGCAATAGTTTGTTATCCATTTTCATTTATAATATATGCAATAACACATAATTTAACCTGTGTCTTAGAAATACCCATATTTCATCAGCCATTCAAAACCAAAACTCGATGTTTAAATACTTATTTTTTAACTTCATTTCCCTTACAGTATCCTTATCCACTAGCTCCTGGTTTTCTGTGGAATGATTTGATGGCTTCCATTAAGAATAATTTGTGATTCAAATGTCTTTTCTTTAAATATTACAATTTGAACAAATTTTGTAATTATTCAGTTCAGTAAAGATCTCCTGAAAATACAGCTCAGTCCGCTATTATAAGTTCATCTTCTATACAAATACCGCATGCAGATAATATTGTACATTTCATACTGGTAATATCTAGTTAGATCTAATAGTTCCTAGAGAAAAATAATTTAATTGAGCTAAACTGATATTTAAAAAATAATTTTAATGCAACTTTTTTTTCAATAAAAGTAAATTGAAAAGTTTGAAAAATTATAATCACAAATAGATGTAAATAATTAATGATCAAAATCAATTTTAATTTGCACTGACGTCCAAAAGTGAAATATAATTTGTAAAAATGTGAGTAGAATTTTTTCGAAATAACTTGTAGAAAGTCATTTATTGAAGGTGAAGATTTGTGTTCACGCAAAACATTTCAATCGAAGTTTTCATGTGCAAAACACCTGCACACATTGAAATGCATGTAAACCTGTTTACTCGGCATAAGAGTTCAGATTCATTTCGTATAATTATGTGTGAAGGAACATTCTTAACGGTTAAATGAAGCGAATGATGCTACAAAGACGAAACTGAACATATTTGCAGAAGGCAGAATCGTTGGAATACTCGAAACCGCACGATCAGAAACGAAGTGTCCCAAATTCTGAATTGCCTTAATGTATGATTTTAAGACTATAACAAAGGTTTTAAAGTGTGGAAAATGTTAAGTGACTACCATCACTTGATCAGCTAAAGTTTACAACTGGTCGCTTAGACCTATATCTAGCAATAACTGCGACGTCAGATGTAGCTCCATGTATCGGATAGCAAAACAATACCATAACCAATATGACCCTTTGATTTTGAAAAAATTTGGTAGCATTATATTTATTCTTAAAAATTAAAATAAAAGAAGTATACAGATAGCGATGGTAGAGAAAAAGCTGTTGGATAACATAACAAAAGATGAAGACTTTTCGGGTCCTGAAAAGGGATTAAAAAAAGTACATTGGGGTATATCGCAGGGTGGAAAGGGAGAGTCAGTAGATTTAATTGTAATATTTTCAAGATCCGTATCGTGAAGAAACATTTTGGCCCTCGCATTGAAAGGAAGGATGTGAGAGTGACGGGTATCATACAGTCTGCGAAGATTAAGCGGCAAGGTCATTTGGCATATTAGGGTGTTGTGGTGAATAGCATATAAGCCAGTTAACAACTCTTCTACGCGAACGATCGTTTTGGTATAATTGTTAAGTTACTGGACTGCTAACCACAAGGTCCCAGGTTCTATCCGCGCGCATTCCATATTGCTAAATTGTTGACCTCGGACAATGAAACTTCGTACAGCTGTTGTGGCGCAATCTACCCGCAACCAAAGTCGTCAGACTCACTTGACGCAGAAACCCAAAGTCGCCAGACTCACTTGGCGCAGCAGCAGCAGCACCCACACACGCTCGCCATAACGCTTAATGCTATTCAAAACTGGGTACAGGCCAATTAGACAACAGCTTAATAAATACTTCACCGCTCAACAGCCGTATCGCTCGTCTCACTGGAGGGAGAGTATGTGGTAAATAGCATATAAGCCAGTTAACAACTCTTCTACCCAAACGATCGTTTTGGTATAATTGTTAAGTTACTGGACTGCTAACCAAAAGGTCCCAGGTTCTATCCTGCGCGCATCGCTTATCGCCTCAGTGTTTTGAAATAGAGCCAAGTACGGAAATAATATAAAGCAGGTAATTTCTGACTCCTTAAACAAAGAGGTAGTTGATGACAGATAACGTATAAGCTATCTATAAGAGAAGTACGAAAAGTTCAGGAGCAGATTTTCAGAGCACGGTGGTGGATGGTATCCAGTCCGCCACAAAACGAAAGAGCGAACTGAACTAGACGCCTTTAATCGATTCGTGGGTAAATATGGAGTAGGGAGGTTCGATCGGCACCCATGACGTTTTAGAGAGAATTCTTAAACCTTTTGTAAGAAACAATGTGCAATGTATAGTATAAATACATACATTTTTAAACGTAAAATGTATTAACATTAGATCTTTCAAAAAGGATTTAGACTTATGTTATTGTTTATTGTTAAGTGAGCACATGGAAATGAAAAGGTATGCCTTTGATGATAGAGTCAAAAATGTCATTTTTCTAATTTCTGGGGGGGGATTAAAAAAAAAAAAAAAAAAAACGTCTTTGTGAAGCAATTTTTTTTTCATTTTATTTAGAATTTTTTTTTAATACGGTGGAATGCATTCGAGAGTCGACTGTATATAATTTTTCAAACAGCCAAATTCAAAATTAAATGAACGCTTTAAAAATGTTAAAATAATATTTTGATATTTCCATTCAGAGTATATGTTTAATCAAAACATTTTTTTCAGAAACATTATTGTGAGCATCTTCTTTCAACATTCATAACAATATTATTTGATATATTATAAATGAAATTACGAATAAAGATCTTAAAATCGTGATTATAGAAGATTTTATTACACACATACAAAAAAAAACTCATCGTTCATCTATTTTTAAGACATAATAATAGAAAATACTCAACTATCCAAGAATTTCTATACCAAATAGTCTATCCTTTAAGGCATTTCAAAGCCTGTCTTTCATAACTATTCCATTTTTTTTAAGCCATTGGACATTACTGCCTCACCAAACCTTCTTCACTTCAGTAAAACGGTGTTTACATTAAGCCAATATTGTCAATATAGTAAGATCCCGCATGCACAAAAAGATTACACGACTAACTTTTTTTTTTGTGTGTCAATTACACTATTTAATCTTATATTTCGTATATGAGAAAATAAAAAGTGAAGCAATGCCATAAACCTTTAATATATAAGGTAATATTCTGTTTCAAAGTGATGCAGCAATATTAAATCAAAGTTCAAAATTTCGTTTGTGCAAAAATATTTTTAAAAAAACGTTTTTTGGGAAAAAATTAAGCTTATATTTTTCCACTTAAAGAAGTATTGAGAATTCAAATTGTTTGTATAGACCGAAAATACGAAGTGTTAAATATTAACAAATAAATAATAAACAATAATAAAATTCTCATGATGACCATCTGTACTAATAGTTAAAAATATGTGCATGTTCTGGGTACGCCATTTCATCTAGAGCTATCGAATTCGGCGATGATACAAATGGGAAGGTAAAAATGTGCATCTCGAAAGTTTAAAACATTTCTTATAAATTAAAAAAAATTAATAAAGCTTTACTATTTTTTACGATAACTTCCCGAAATATTATCCCATAAATTAATTTCACACTATTTTAAAATTTAAAAAATTTATCATTTTAATGATGTAATTTAATTGTTATAATACAATTTAATTGTTGATAGGATTTTTTTCTGGAGTTTCTTTTCTTCTCTTTTCTTTTCTCGACAATTTAATTAAAAAAAAATCATAATCTTCAATACTTTTTTTTTGTAACTATGAAATTCAAACAGTTTTTATCGCTTCATCCAATATTTTAATTTTCTTTCATTATTTATAAGATTGCGGTATTTCCATGAAAAATTAAAAGATCAAATTACATTAATGAAAAAGACAACGAACAATTTTAAATAGAATTCTTTCTGGACATTTACGCTTATAATGACCCTATATTTTCACGTATTTGATTCCTTAAGAAGATTCATCAGCAAAGCAAACAAAACAGCTGTAAAGCAATTAAAATAACACGGCTTTAATGTTTGCTAGAATTCGATGATGAAAAATCATTTATTGAGGGAATAATGAACATCAAATATATAAAAGATTCAATTGAAATCAACCGATGAATTAACTGGTCACCAAAGGAGGCTTTTGCATTAAAATGCTAAATGCACTATACGTACTAGAAAAAATGACAAAGTAAAGCGAAAAATCTTCATTGTTTCCACAGCTATGGCTCTGATTGTACACAACACGGTACAGGAAATGGCAGTTTTAATTTTCCTATCAAAATAATTACAGCAAAATAGTTTTTCTTAATTTAAAAATTCTTTTTGTTTTTGCATAAATGAAAAGTTGAAAAAATTATAAGTCTAACCTCAAATATAAAATGCTTACTGTTTTATATCTTTTCTGTGTATTTTATCAAACTGTAACCTTGCATTAAAAAATCACGTGCAAACAAAATTAATATTGATTGAAAAAGATAAGATCTTTAATTTTAAAGAATATGGATTTTTTCTCGGAAAATAGCTAGAAAATTAAGCAGATCTGTGGTGAAAGTTTTAAGCAAATTTGTAGTGAATAAGTTTTTAAAAAAATCGTTTGGTAGCGATATAAAAATCGAAAAGTATAGAAAAAGTGCCCATCTGCGTTTATTCCTTTTCAAACGATAACCATTGTTAGCCGAGCATCTCGCCAAAAATCTTTCTTAAAAAATTGTGACTGAATCTTTCATGCACTAACCGAACTGTGCGCAGTTCTCTATCAAATAAAATGAAATACCAACCACCTGTAGCTAAAATGTCTGAAGTTCACAAAGAAACATGTTTTGGGTATAAGTGGCACAGAGTTGATTTTTCTAATGATAAAGAATTTAATCTTAATGTACCAGACGGTTTAAGATATTATTGGCATGACATGCTTTGCAAACCGTCTAGTGTGTTGAACAACAGTACAATAAGAGATCCATGATTTGGGTGGTTTTGCTGCTAAAACTAATTGCTTATTTGAATACAAAAATTAATTCAGAAGACTACTAAGATATTTTGGATAAAATTTATGACCGGTGGCACCTCTGGTAACATCTAGAGAGTGCATATTCTAGTGCATTAATGCATCCATACATAATTCAAGCTCTACAAATAGTAATGGTACTCTTAGTTTCAAACTAATAATGTCCGATTTCTTGAGTGGCTATCAAGAAACTCTGACTTAAATATAAATGAAAATTTATGAGACACTTTGACGCTTGAAATTACAATTAATCTAACTCTAACAAAGATTATTTTAAAGTGGCCATTGAAAATAAATGGAAAAATAACTCAAAGAACATTTTGAAAAACTTTCCAACTCTATCATCTGAAAAAGGATTAAAGTGATTGATAAGAAGGGGTACTTTTTATTTATTACCAATTTTCTAAATAAAATCCCATGTGACCTGAAAATTTTCCTTACACGTATAAAAGAAAAAAAATTCATATAAAAATAATTTTAACTTTTTCACTACTAACCCAGCACAACCAGGAATTAAAATTCCATCTTGGTAGGCCGATTTTTGGTTAAAACTAAAGGCGTATGATGTAAAACGAAGTATCACCAAGGATTTCCACGCTTTACATTTTACACCCGTCGATTGAAACAGAAATTGACTCACCAGTATAGTATTTGCCTGGCCTGTTCGCTACCCCAGTAGTGAAAGGGTTAATTATAGTACTACTTTTTTTGATATGGATAAAATAGTTTTTTCTTACTCTGTGTTGAAATTCGCATAAATTTCGAACATGCAGTTTTAAAGTTATTAAAGATTTTCTCTTTGTCTTATCTTTTTCCCATGCATTATCGCAATTATGTTCCCTGACAAGGATGCTGAACATCTATTCAAAGGAACCTATATAATACATATAATGACTTGAAAATCTGAGAAGAATTACGTTTGTCTGTGATCACGATATTTCAAAAATGCTTAAAAGTAGGTGGATGAAATACTTTAGGTGACCTTTACAGAAAATTAATAAATTTCCATCAAATTTTGGAAGAAATCTTTACACAAGAATTCTGATTGTTCGAGTACAAATGAATCTTATAACTATTACAAATTGTAAAAGGTTAGAAAGGGTTCCATCTGATACAAAGATTTATTATCTAAAATGCAAGTCTTGTGGTAAATAGCATATAAGCCAGTTAACAGCTCTGCTACTGGAAAAATTGTTTTGGTGTCATGGTCATGTTACTGGACTGCGAATCACAAGGTCCCAGGTTCTATCCTCGCGCATCTCATATCCCCACAGTCTATATTAAATTTTGACCTAAAATCTACAAAGCATGAATTGTCTATTAGTTTGTATATTCAAATGTATATAAATTGAATAATTCAGAAATATAACGACTTGGATAAATTTGTTCCTAAAAGGATAATTCTTGGTAAAATATTGATTTTCATAGATCGACAAAAAGCCATTAAAAATACTTATCCGTCTTTCTTTTCTATAATATAAAATACACTCATGTGTAGGAGGGCTCATGATGCTCACAATCTTATTCAAGATCCATAATTTTTATGCTAAGGGAAGAGAATAGCATCTTTAATAGGGAGCAGAGGGAAAGTTTCGGAAGATCACAAGTTCTGTCTCTGGGTCTTTTTATGGAATCCAAGTCATTGGTCTCGATAGTATGTGTTCCGCATTCACAACAATTGTTGAAGTATATCTTGAAGCAAACATTATGAGAATCGAACCTTCACCTTAGAATGATTATTAAAAATTTATAGATGATGATAAAACCATTTTAATTACGAAATCATTTAAATTTAGAGAAAGTTTGGTGAAAGAAAAATGCTATAGTATGAGACTAAATAAAACTCTTTAAATGAATCAAACAGTGTGATGTTTGAACCATCATTGATAGTGATTATTTGCACATTTCTTTTTGTCTCCAAATAAATAAAATATAAAGCAGTAATAATTTCTGGGAAGATTATTTTATTCATTAGAAAAACAGCCACGTCTTCAGATTTGAAGCCAAAAATAGCAACCATGTGATTAAAGCAGAGTTGCCATTTTTCTTTTCGAACTCCCACTTCCTTATCGTCATATCGATACTGCGCACAGAATCCGTCATTTACTTGTTGCTATTTGTTTAGTAAATGCTTTCTGCGCTGAGTAAGCTGTGTGAATTGGAAGCGTCATTGTCATTGAAATTTTAAGACATATTTTTAACTTTGTGGTCTCTTTATCGTGCCTTATAGCTAGGCATTAGTAGCTAAAGCGAAAATGTTGGCTTTAATTAATAGATTTTTGGACTGGATCAAAAGCTTATTCTGGAAAGAAGAAATGGAATTGACTTTAGTTGGTCTTCAGTATTCTGGTAAGACAACTTTCCTCAATGTGATATCGTCTGGCCAGTTTTGTGAAGATATGATTCCAACTGTCGGTTTCAACCTTAAAAAAGTGACAAGAGGGAATGTTACTATTAAAGTTTGGGATCTTGGTGGTCAACCTAGGTTTAGAAGCATGTGGGAGCGTTACTGCCGTGGTGTGAATGCCATTGTCTATATGGTGGATGCCGCTGATCACGATAAAATTGAAGCTTCTCGAAATGAATTGCACAGTTTATTAGATAAACCCCAGCTGGTTGGTATTCCCGTGCTTGTTCTTGGAAATAAGCGTGATTTACCGAATGCTTTGGATGAAAAAGAATTAATTGAGCAGATGAATCTGTCGGCCATTCAGGACAGAGAAATATGTTGTTACTCAATATCTTGCAAAGAGAAAGACAATATCGATATAACATTGCAGTGGCTTATTTCGCATTCCAAGTCCAGCGGCCACTAACTTTTTGTATTAAAAGAACATTTCTTTTTTTATTTTATAAAAATAATATAAGACAGAGGGACTTTGTATGAAGACAAGTATTTTAGTTCAGTTTACTATTCATCCTAAAAAGTTTAATGTTATTACTATTATTCTGTAGCAAAGAAATAACTTTTCTTTTTTTTTTTTCGTTTGTAGTTTTGTAAAATTGCTGGATTTCAATTTTAATATCTAAAAACTTTAAAAATAATATTCAGAAAGTGATAGTGAAGAATTTTATAGTTTAATTGCCAAGAAATTACTTATGCTGTTTTTTAAGAACTATAAAAAGTGGTAAATCATGTAAAAACTTGTTCATCATGCTTTATATCCATTTGTGATATCTGTGGAAGTTATGCTATGACGAGTTGAAATCTTGCCGTTTGTAAGTCTGTGTTTATGTGTTTAAATAGTGAATGATTTATCTTGATCAATTGTCATTGTTATATTTAAATGGAAATGTCATTTTTATTATTGCAACAGTTGAACTTGTAACAAGCATTTATAATATTTTTTGCTCTTGCAACATTTTGTAGAAATACTAAATAATTTTTCATTTTTTTGTTCATTCAGTAACATTTTAAATACTAGTCAATATAATATTTTATTTGCTCAGTTTAATTTGATTTTATTTGCTCCATTATTATATCTATCAAGTCTTAATATTACAGAATTTTTAGAGTATAATATTTTTCTTAATATGAAACTGAACATTTAAGGAAATCTTTTCTAATTGTGAAAGCTAAATCTGAAAACTTTAAAATTCTATTTAGAACTTACACAGTGAAAGAAATGACATGATACCTTTTAAGTAAATCTTATTAATGATATTTCATCTTTGTATAAACTGCAAATGCTTACTATATCAGTTGGAGAAAAAAACAATAGTTATCTTTCCTGTAATTAAGTGTTTTATTTCGTGCATTAATTTGTATCCTTGTAATGTCATTCCAATTTGTTCTGTTAACTCTGTATATATTTTGTGTGGTTTCTTTTAACATGTTATAAAATAGGTAATGTGCTTAATTTATTTATCAAGCATGATTAAAGAGTTCTGAACTACATATAATTTGTCATTCATTCTTTGTTATTATATCTTCGAATTCTAAGCTGCTTCAAATTTAACTATGTCAGAGCTCCTTATATATATATGCTTGCGACTCGCGTTTCTTTAAAAAGGAAAAAAAACTTTTTAAGTACATAAGTTGTTACGGTCCAGTATATTTTAGTTCCACCAAAGTTGGAATAAATGTTACCAAATGTAGGATAATTAATAACTAAAGAGAAATCCAACTTAAAATTTTAAAAATATTTTATTTTAAGCATGTTTTCTCATTTTTCTTGTAATTTCTGGGTGGAGTAGGAATATTCTCGTATAAAAGAATTTATAACTTTTTTTGGCCCATTTTACTTGAGGACATGACTATTAAATTGAAGAAGCTCTGAATAACAAAACTCTTCTTCATCTAATGTAAAAATTAAGAATATTAATTAATTAGCTTATATTTAACACCTAATAGATTTTTAGAGTTTTTGCTTCATATCTTTTTACATACTCCAGTTATATTATAACAGACTTAATTCAAATTTAAATTTTATGACTGTAAGAAAATTTAACTTTTTCTTTCTGGCAACAACATTCAAGTATTGAATATTATCGCCTTTCTCATGTTAAATATTCAGCATTCTATGAGAAAAACAGGTTTCTAGCATGTTAAAAAGTTGGAAAATTATAGAGAACGATGGAAGTTATTGAAGAAATTGTAGTAAGAATTATTGAATTATATTTTGGAATTATGAGCTTTTATTATAGTATGCTTAACAATATTTTTATCTTGTTGCCCTATAATTTGTTAGAGAATCTGCTTATTTCTACTTATTATAATAAAGACACGTTTTAATGAATTATAAGCATAATTTTAATTGAAATGATTTTTAAGCTTTTTTTTTGTTTGACTTAAATTTAACATTAAAATACGATTTGTGAATTGTTAAATAAATCGGAAAATAATGGTGAATTAACCTGAAAATTTGGAAATCATTATAATTATGTGAATATCGAACCAAAATGGTTTATGCAATGAGATATAATTTTTATCAACTTTAAGAACTTCCAATAGATAATGTTACAAAATGAATTAAAATAAGAGGTTAGAAAATGGTTACAGAATTAGGTAAATTATAAAATATCTAATTTTATTACTTTATACGTTTCTATAAATGGCTACTTCTCATTTTCTACAACAGTATTTAATTATATTCGCTGCAAAGACAAAGAATTTGCATTTCATTTCATTCTATAGTGCTCTATTATTTATTAACAGCTGGATCTTAAATTATTTTTTTTATGTTCATTCATAAGACTAATGCAGGCTGAATGATTTATTTTTTACCAGTTTCATGTTAATAAATTTAGATGAGGCTTTCTTTGACTTATTTTCCTGTAGTATTGTGTAAAAATTACTAAATTTATTAATTTTATATCTTAGATTTTTTGATGCATACAAAGTTGTTGCAATAAAATATTCAATCTAATTTTTTAATACCAATTTTTGCTGTACATCAGAGTATGAATGTATTTGCAATGAAATCATTTTACCTTAACTAAAGAAAAATTAACTCAATTTGATTAATTTCAATTCATTTGGGGTTAGTGTTATATAATTTCATATGAATTGTTTGGGCTGTGTTCTGTAGGTTTGAGTTAATAATTTTAAACTCTTTGTTGTGTTGTGTAAAAACAGATTTGAAAATAGTTTGAAAAAACCTTTTATATGTTTAAATGCTTCTGAAAAAAAGTTTACCAGAATATGCTTCTAATAATGAAATATTTGATGTCAAGTTCTATGGAAATATTTACTTCTATAAATTTAAATAATGATTCTTACTGCACATTGTGAGCTAAAAGTTTGATCTTGGGACAATTATGAAAGATTTGAATTATATCACAATTCATTTGCATTTATTCACAAATTTAATGAACTGAATTTATTCATATTAAAAAAAATAATGTGGTTATATCCAAATTGGAATTATTTTCTTTTATTTTAAGGATAAGTGCATTTTATTTTTTCTTTTGCATAGTTAGTTCTATAAGTAATGAATTTCACTGAGATCCATGTAATGTATTTTTTTTTTAACTATTGTTAATTATATTAGATTTTTTGGTTTAAAGTAAAATAGAACTGTTCTTAGTTTTAAAAAAATGAAATATTTTATACAATTTAAAATATACTTAAAAGCTTTCTCACAGCAGTTTAATCATTATCAGTGGCTTTAATTGATGAAGATTTCTGATATCGATAAAAATTTTATAGATAACATTCCCTTTGATTACATATATGTTTCAGTCAGTATTATTTTTATGTAGAGCTTTGATTTGTTTTAAGTTAATTTCTTTTATAATTATTTATTTCCTTTTTTAAATTTTCAATTAATTTTTCTCCATCTTTTGATTTTTACTTTTCATTTTTGCATAACAACTTATTCATTGATTATTTTAGCCTCTCCAACAATATAGTATTAATTTTTGTAATATTTTTTCATTAAAATAATTATAAGAAGATTGTTGAATTTAGAATTTACTTTGGAAAAAAAGAAATCTGAACCTTTTCAAATAAATAAGAAATAAAATAATGTGTTATCTAATAATTACTTTAATAAATTTTAAGCTTTTAATATTGCTGTCAGGCTTAGTAATAAGCTAGCTGTTTGTCTGTCTGTGTGTGTGTGTGTGTGTATATATATATATATATATATACAGTTTTAATTTAAGTTGACCAAATACATTAGATTATGGATTCTATTTTTATGGTACATGTATCTCTTATTATACATCATATTATTTTTGGTGATACTGATTTAATGAGTGTAAAAGAATACCCATCTCAACATTTTTACTCTTTATTATTCAGATTTATGCAGATATTTTTTCTTCTCTTTTGACATCCATCTTTAATTGATATCTATTTAATAACTATAACATTAATTTTAGATCCATTTTTATCTTTATTTCTAATAATTTTTAAAAATCCAGATTCATATATCAGTATGAAACTGGATTTTCTTTCATATTATTAATGAAGGATAAAAAAGGTACTCCGTTGCAGCTTAAAGCTTACTTGAGAAGTAAGCTTTAAGCTGCAATGTTGAGTTAATGAAATAAACTGTGGCATATTGAAAATAATTCAATGAAGTAGGCTTGCACATTTTATTAATATCTATTGTTATATATTATTACCCACTATTTACTACAATAGTTAATGCACTTATATTTTATTTTAATGTAAAATTTTCGGTCATGAATATAATTGAACAATATACATTTAACATATTTTATTCTTTAATTATCTCTGCATTTGGCATGTATTAATTTTTAATAGTACACATATTTATGATTTTTATTCATGTGGTGTAGAATTTTAAAAGTTTGGTAATTCCTGCATTAGATTATAATGATCAAATATGTTGTATTTTCCTAAATTGGTGAAACGGGAATTGAAGGTTATTCTGTTTATAAATAATCGGTTGACATTGATGTGGGTGATATTCTCTATACTCACTTAACTTTTGGGCAATCCATTTTAAGTCGTGACTAATCCTTGTTTTATTGATGGTAGATGTGACTTCAGAGTTCAAATATTTTTTGCATTTTGTCTCATAATTTGCAATACCCAATTAAGGAATTCTGATAGATTAAAAATTGTATATTTCAAATGATTTAAATTTGATAGAGTGAGATATAAAAACTGTATAACTAGAATAAAATTAGTTTATATCTTGGAGATCTATCTATTGTTCTATTCAATTTCTTGGTAGTTCATAGTCTTATATGCACTGCCAACTTGAGTTTTCAACTAAAAACATTCTTTAAATTTTATGCTTATGAATTGAATCTATTTGAAATAATTTGCTTGTTATTTATTTTAGTTCTAATCAACATTAGTTTTAATTTCTTTTTTTTATTACATAAATTAGATGAAACTTTTATATTAGTAGGATTAAAATATTTTTAAAAATTTAGAATATCATTTGAAGTTATTTTGAGCTTTAGCCCCATAGATCTATTTAGAAAATTTTGAAATTAAATCCTTTTATCATTGTTTTCTATCTAATATGGGCTACTGAAAAGATGTCTTAATTTTATCTGTTTTTGTTTTTTTTTAATATTAGATACAATAAGTTAAAAAAAGTTATATTTAGAAAAATTCATGTGTAAAGATTAAGATAAATAGTACTGAATATATTAGCAGATAAAGTTGATATTTTCCAATTGGGAAAATCTTTCTATATTAATTCTGCTTGTTAAAAAAACAAAACAAAAAAACTTCTATATTAAAGAGTACAATGATTATACAAAGAATCAACTCTGTCAGACATTGCTATTTGGTAATGGACCAGTTGGAATCTATTTAGGATTTTTGAAATACCTTTTAGCTTGTTAAAAGAAAACAAAAAGGTAATATTGGGATGTAATCAACTTAACTAAAGAAGTGAAATGTAACTTTCGTAAATGAAACTGATACAGTTTAAAACACAGTTAAATTACAGTTTACAGTTATATTAATGCAATTGAATTAGCCTGAATTGTAAATTTTTAATTCACAAAATTTTTATTTAACTCACTCTTATTTTTGAATCAGTGTTACAAGAATGCTTAATGACATTTTAATACTCATTTTGTAAAAATATATAAAATTGTACTTTTACGCATCCTCAACCTTAATTTAATATTCTTCGCATAGCTGCTGACAAAATCTTAAGCAATTAGTTCCCCACTGCTACTGATCTGATATAACTTACCTTTATTATCATTTTTACAATAATATTCCTATTTTCTATGACAATGGTATGTCCCACTCTTTTACATTCTGAAGCAATGTGTTTGATTATACAATTAACAATAAATTATAAATGAAGATATTTGGTCGAAGCATATAAATATACATGCTCATGGCAGTTTAAGCATATATACATATACCTTATCTATAATAATGTATGTATACAAATATCTTCAGCAGTTAAGTGGTTAAGGCGAGCTTATATAGTTTCTATGGAAGACATTTGATATTACAGTCATGTAGTAAAAGTCATTCTCTTACTGTGGAAATTGTTGTAGAAAGTATAGTAACTCTTCAATTCTATTTCCAACTGAAAGATCTGGAAAAATATAGATTGTATCTTGAACATTAATTTTAAAACTGACCATCAAAACTTTCCGTGATTACTATCACTTAATGTCTATTACCATAAACTACTACTGCTGCTGTTTTAATGATGTCATCTGTAATTATATAGTAAAAAAAAAATTGAAAATATTGATTAAATATTTAAACACAAATTCTTCATTTTACATCTAAACTGCGTACACAACAAAAATGTTTTAAAAACTAAATTTCAATATGTACAATTGTTTTATTTAAATTAATGTGTGCTGAAAATTACATTTACAACAATAATAATGCAATAAAAGAAAAAAAATTAATTTGGTTTGCACTTAAATAAAAATCCTTCATATTGTAACAAATTTATATTCTGTTACTATTGCATTTGGAGAAGTATTCTCTATTAATTAATGTAGGTATTGTATTAATGTACTTTGAAGTCTGTGGAAAAGGATTATTAAAAGAAAAATAATTTTTTATATAGTTCCCATAGTGTAAAAGGGTCGGTTAATAAAGCATTTATCTTACATCCATATATGTGCGTACAATGTCCCACGCTTCTATTTACAAAATAAGAAATGTATACGCGATTGACTTCGCGAAGTCTGGAACAACGATTTCTTTATTTTTGTTTTCAGTTAGATAGTTTCAGAAAATGAGGTGAATTAGTGCAGTTTCAATTATAAAGTGAGTTTAAACCAGGATGCATCAATATGTTATTTGTGAAATTTAGCTCTAATAAATCTATTCAAACGAACTTCCTTTGTAACCAAATTACAACTTAACATTTTAGTATCAAAAACATTGATTCTGCAAATGGCGAGAAAGTTTCCTTATTTTGATTTTATTTAACATCCCGTCATATGAATGGCAACGCTATGCGGGTACAGCTAGTAATTAATAATTTATTAAAAATATTTTTAGTAAGGGAAGAATATTCTATTTGATATAAAAATAATTCTTTTTTCTACATTTATCTTTTCCAAAATTTCCTCAGAAATCGTTTGGTATTTTTAAGTATTTATTTCTTCATCCATGTATATAAAGATACCGTTAATTTTTTTATTTATAAAAAAAAAGAGAGGTTTTAATTTTAATATCAAAAAATATTTCTTAATTGAATTTATAGTTTAGAGTCTTTATTGAAAGAATTATAAAAATTAAAATGTTATTTCACTTTTAGAATATCAAGTTAATTATATGCACATTAAATTACTATAGATATGAGCAAAATATATTTGATCACTGCAGCGGTTATTTTGGAACCAAGTCTAAAGAAATCCTTGAAAGAACTTAACATTAATCGAAGTAATCGCTTTTATGAAAGTGCGATAGGAATTCAAAACAAAGGTAGTGAATGCGGTTGTTTTCCGAGAAACATTCTTTCAAATACTTTTAAGAAAATAAGCGCATGCAAACGTTTTCAGATATAGAAAATGAATAAAATTAGTTGCTAGAAACATGAAAACAGATTTGAACAAGATCCTTTCAGACTGTTACACGCTTGGGTAAGATTTATAACTCTCATACAAATGGATGCGTCCTTCTTTCTGATTTGCAAGCTTTGTTAAAAAATTGTCGGAAATCAGAAAAATGAATAATAATCATTTATTTTGAAGTGAAGTCAAAGGCCTTGACAGTGTAAGAATTTCGAACTTAACAGAGCGCTAAATCTTTTATACTTTATAAAAAGAAAAGAACTTTTTTTAATGTATTTGGGTGAAGTTCAGACGAGCCTATCATATTTTCAGTTGTGAAATATTACGCTTAGATAGTTATAATAGGAAATCAATGCACGTCGAACCATGAATTTCGAACTTCAATGCAGAAAATTGTTTATTTAATATTTTGTGATGAACAAGCTGTTTTTATGATAGTTTATGGTTTTATGATGATAGGGAGAAAAATTGATGAATGATCATCAAAAAAAACAAACAAATATCACTCTAATAAAATCTGTTAATTAGAGTGATAATCTAACGTAATTTTCTGAATTTTGAAAATTTTTTTAAAAAATATAGTCAGTTCTGAAAAAAAGTTTAAGAATTCAAATTCAAATTTTGGCATCTAATATTTAAATTTTGTTTTTTCTCCAAATTTTCTTAAAGATAATAACTTACAGATTCCCCCTAATTTTAAACAGGAACTGTTAAAATACCTTTGTTATTTATTTTTAGTTATTTGTTTACCGGATGAATTCAGAATTTTTCATTGCAAATTTGTGGTAGAAAACGGGGATAATTATTCTTCTACGATTGACATGTATTGTCTTATCATGTAGTAATGTCTTACCGGTTTTAGTTTGGCAAGGAGACAAATGAGAATTAATTCTCGAAGAATAATTTCATGTTCAACGGTGCAGGTATGGTTAATAAATAATAATGTTCTTTTTAAAATACCAATACAAGCGTTTAAAATTAAGAGAATCTCAGAACCTTAAAAAAGAACCCTCGAAGCCAAATTGTTGATCAGATATTTTTACATTGAAGTTGATTTGAAACTGACAGGGATCTCTTTTATTAGTTGCTTACGCGAGGGGCATTTCAGAATACTGTTATGCCCTTTTCTCTCAAATTGTATCATATATTTCAAAATCAAGTTGGTGTGACGTCTTTGATTTGGGTTGCGTATCACGAATCCAATTCCAGGGAAGAAACGGTTCTATATATCACTGATTATTTTGCTGTTGTATCTGATTCAATTTTAAAAGCTAGCGAATAAAAACTCCGCCAAATATTGCCAAATTGGTCATCAGATGAAGAGATTCCTTGTTTGTGTGTGATCTACTTTTTTTGATTATGTGTGTATAGAATTCAATCTCCAATTTCATAATAGATAACTTTTAGAACAGATTACTTGGAATAGTTTCGATTCTTTAAGAATATTTTTTTCTGATGTCTGTTAGAAACCTATGTCTGAATAATACGTTGAGACAGTATTCATATTCACAAGTTGTATATGAAATTCTTATATAAAAGTGTACTGAAAGCATATGAGAGCATACCTGCAAGTTTTTTAAAAGATAATTGAAGGCTTCAATTAGTAAATCACAGAGTTTAAGTAAGATCAGCTCATTTTTTCATTATGTTGCAATTTTAGAGAGGACCACGGTGGCCAGGTCTCAGCTTCGGAACCCAATTCCGCCGAAGGACCGTCGTGTAAGCGGGTCGGGTGCACGTTAAACGTCCTCCCGCTGGTGTGGAGAGGGAAGTGCCAGCTCAGATGTCGTTCTCGACATCTGACCGTGGTTCGAAATTACGAGGTCCGTTCCAAAATAGCCCTAGCGTTGCTTTAAAACGGGACTTTAGTATAACTATGTTAGATTAGTGAATGTTTGATTTAGTTTTCAGAAGTAAATCTCTAAAAGCCTAGGATCCTTTTTCTGCATTCTTTTAAGGGAATGTTCAGCTTAAATTCGTCATAATTTGACATACTATGTAACAATACAAAAATATCTTAAAACGTGATAAAACTTTTGATTTTAATTGATTTGCATTTCAATGAAATTTAATTAGTTATGAACAAAATTAAGGGAAACTTTTTAAACGAATGGAAATGATTCCCACAAAATTTTCTTGGATAATTTCTAATACAAGTGTTATTCCCTTTTCGCCGCATAAAATTCTGGACCTTAGGCAATGCTATGAGTGCTCAAATTTTTATTTTCAGATTCCAACACATGAAAGCTTCGTGCTTCTTAATATAGCAAAGAAAACACGTACTTGTGCATTAATTACATGGCATTGCCGAACAATAGTTCGATCTTTGACGTAAATCTAGTGCTCATTCTTTGGCGATTAGTCACTGGTAAGCAGTTAATATACAAATCGAATATACGTTATAACGTCTTTTTTTTTTCCTAGACAATTGAAAGCAAAATTTGACATAAAACTACAATCGCAGTTTCAAAATAGAATTCCAAATTTCATTGATTTAAGTCACTGCATTTTGGAACTGTTGCGTTTACGTGCACGGGGAGGTGCAGATCGACAGACGGTCAACCCTTGGACAGATGTGGTTCAAAAATTGAAAACGATTTGCCTTTTACATACTGAAAGTGTTAAATAAATTTCTTTATCCAAGTTGTAATGTTTTTGAATCATGACATTTGTATGCATAGGAAAACACAGACCAATCGATGTTCACGGATTCAAAATTTGATTGGATCTGCGGATCAATTTAGTATATTTATCCTTAGATATTAAATTATGTACCAAATTTTATTTAGTTTGTTAGTTGTTGTGACTCACTTTTATTCAGACAATCGGATAAACAAACTATCTCTGAATGGATTTCGTTCAAAATTATAAACAAATTTAAGTGTTAAAGAAACTGAAATTTAGATTTAAGTGCACATACCAAATTTCATTCCTGTAGCGAAAAGCGTTTTTAAATTACCGTGCTCACAGATCGACAGATATTTACACAATGGCACAACCCTAATTCCACGAAAACGTACTTCCAAAAATGTGTTACCGTATACCAAATTTTTTCTATTTATGCCAAAGCACTTTTAAGTCATCTTGTTTACAGATAGGCAAAAATTTGTTTTCGAACTGAAAAAGATCTGAAATTTGGAGATTCGCCAAAATATCGAACTCGAATTATTTTGACAATTACAATACTTTCACTTTGTTACCTCATTCACAAAAAAAAAAAAAAAAAAAAAGATAAGTTTTTATCATATCGTTTGGTAATCAGTTAGTGTTAGGTTAAAAACTGTTAACAATGAATCAAAAAATGTGATACAAATTTTGAATAAATCTTTGTAATTTCTAAACAATTTATTCCATATTGGAATTTTTTTTAATATAATGGAATAGACTATAAAAAATATGTTTACAGAAATATAGAAATTCAATTTACAACTAAATGATATTTTTCTAAGTTTATCGTAATTTGCACTACATAAACAATGATTTTGAATTCGAATCGGGTTGCAAACGAATTATTAAACATCTTTAGTATTACCATTCATTAAAAATTACAACAGCTGTTGAATTTTCAGCCTCAATAAACTGAGAATTTGCGAAGTATTTACGGTTACACACAATACTGGCTGCTTGATATAACTTCTTCCACATGCCTGTGGTTGTGACGTCAGTGGATTTCCCATCTTGCCTTGCTGCACATATTTTTAAAAACGAACGACACTGAATGTTATGAAATCGGAATTACTGTGAATATCTTTTTTAGGAATAGTTTATTTTAATTGTCCTCTAATATAGTTAACAGTGTACAATAAAAGAATGAAGAAAAAGAATCACTGAAATTGGATTCATTTAGGCTAAATAATATTTTGATGTTCAAGCTTTAAGTGATCTTTGGAATAATGGTAAGCGAATTTATTATTTTTTTTGTCGCATGATTGCATTATTTGAAAGAAAGTTGTTATAAAAAAATAATCTTTTACTTACGTGAAAATGGGAATTAAACTAAGAACCTACGAAATTTAGTGTTGAAGGTTGCAGATATTTTCAAAAACAATTCTTACCTATACAATACATTTTTAATCACTGTGCTTATCTGAAGGAAAAAATACGATCATATAAACCGTATTAAAAATTCAGAGTTGTTATTGTTTATTGATGTTGTTCTATCAAATTAGCATCGTATTGTAAAATATATAGAATACCGATTTAAAAAACAAGCAGACGAATTGTCTTTTAATCCACGGCTTTATTCCGTTTTTCCAGTGAAAATATTGCTTCTTTTACATGATTTTAATTCCCCTTTCCGAATTATGATTCGAAACCAGCCCAGGTGTCGTCCTCGTCATCTGACCGCTGTTCAGAATGACGTGATCCGTCCCAAAATAGCCCTAGTGTTGCTTTATAATACGGGACTAAACTAATATTTGACAGTTAATTTTGTTTTAATGTTTGGCTATAAAAGCCAATTTATCCTTCCAGGATCTTAACATTATTTCTGTAATGTCCCTTTTATTTTTTAAAAAAGTTATCAATGAGCCAACAACCAATATATAGAAGATAGATTAAATGCCACATGTTGTTTTTCCAGATTGGAAGACACTGAGATGAGAAAGGTAGTAGTAAAGATGTGAAGCCGATTTTTTCAGAATTAAAATAAGCTTTTCTCTATGTGACCAAGATTTAAGTACTCCCCCCAAAAATCTTGATTCATAAATTTTAATATTTCGAAACACAGTTATAAAAAACACACAATAAATGTATTCCTTGAAAGCCTTTTCTATAATATATCTAGTTTTCTTATTGCAGTGTTATTAAGATCTAATATTTCAATATCTTTCATTGGCATTTGGACAATGAATCTGCCGGTTTCATTACGTTTATTTGATGTATTTTAATGATGTTCTCTAAACTTTTCGTCATTTAACATTTTCTCAAGTTCATTGAAGGTCTTTATTTCCCAGAACTTTTTCAAACTCTCTTCTATATTTTCAACTTGAGATCTGAAGCCACAGTATTGTTCCGTAATGCTTCTGTTAATTGCTCTAGTAGCAAAGTACTCGAAAATTGTGTTTTGAAATACTAAAATACCATTGAATAACCGAATTCGATCCTTTTCCATGATGTTAAAAATGATTGCCAACTATTTAGGATGTCTATTTTATCTGGGTTTGCAAACTGTGGATGAGTTAAATTATAAGAAATAGTTGGATTTTCTAAATTTAAGATATTTTCTAAACTATTAAGAAATTTAGAGAAATTGTCACTTCCATTTTGAGTTGTTGCTGATAATCTCGATTTTACTTTAAATAAGATTTTATTTTACTTTATTTATTTACTTATTTTACTTGCAATCTTGATTTTTCTATTCTGTTTAAGCCAGAAACAGCGAAATTTGTAATTCCTTAGAGGAAACCTAACCTTTAGTCAAAGTGTGAGGCCATTACCTCTTGGCTGAATTCCGAATGAAAAATATCACGAGTTTGAAGGAAATTGTCATTTAAATGAATTAATACTCTTTCTTTTATTTGGCATGAAAACGGTGCCTTTGTTTCACTGATGCAGAAAAAGAAATGACATATAAAGGGTGTCCGAAAATTAATGCAATATTTGAATTTTCCATCATTCGTGCAGTAAAGTATTGGCAATCTTATAAAAAAACCCTCTTGACAGCTGATAGTTTAGGACTAGTAAAAATGGAGCGTTACATGATGTTCAACAATGAAAACACATTTTTCTAATATTCAAAAAATAATGAAAGTCTGGAGGCCACAGTTCGAAAACTTGAGAATTAATCCCCCCCCCCCTCTCCCAAGATCGTGTGCTTTAATACCATTGGATTTCTTTTTATGGGGTTATTTGAAGTCAAAGGTCAGTCTATGCTAACAAACCCTCATACACGAGTGCATTGAAGAAGGAAATTCAACGTTGCGTCAACGAAATTCAGCCACATTTATGCAAAATGGCCATGGAAAATTTCGGCAAAAAGTGCGCATGTGCCAGCAAAGTTCTGGAGCCCATTTTCCCGGTGTGTTATTCCATACATAACTTTAATTTTTATTTAATTAAAATCCTGCGTTAACACGTTGTTCTATCGTGCAACTCCCCATTTTTACTAACCCTAAACTATCAACTGTCAAATGCTTTTTTAATAGGGTTACCAACATTTTACTGCACGAATGGTGGCAAATTCAAATCTTGATTTAATATTTGGACACCCTATATTATTCTGAGGCAATATATATGTGAAATGCATCTGTGTTGAGATTCAATTCTTGAATACTTGTTGACATCTCGATAAACGGTGCGTTTGGGGAGGAAGATTGCGATGCTCTGCATTGCTTTTATGCTATACTGTACGATAGCCACATCTTAAAAAGCCATTTTTTAATGTAAAGAAGTGGTAGAGGCTCGCAAGTTTAAACAAAGTAATATACTTAACCTTTAGCACTTCCTGGAGATTAAGCTTAAAGCATGCGAGTAATCCAAAGCACGTATACTTTTTTTTATTAAAATAATATCGAAATATCTTTATTGAGATTGCAAGAACTAATTTTGATTATAAATAAAATTAATCGCGTTTTTTTTTTAAGGAATTGAACCGGCAAATACAATCATCAAAACATTACAAGCATCTAATTAATATATATTTGTTGTCATGCAAACCATATTTTCAACGATGTTTTTTTTATTGTTAATTACTGTATTTATATATTCACAGGTTGAAACGATATTAAATACAATTTTTGCGCGTACACTCTTTCCGTTTTGTGAGAGTAAATTTTTGAGAATGAAATATAAATGAATCAAAATTATAGCATTATGCATCCGTTTATTGAGGTTCAAATATTAAAAATAATTTTTCAGTGGGACATTGAATAATCTCGCTCCATATTCTTAAGTGAACTTTCTAGATGAGAGTTAACTTGGAATCAAATTGTAGGAATATTGGATAAATTTAACGCAACAATCACCTCAAAATTGCAATACGAATTTTCGAGTTATTCCAACGTTACGCAGAGCCACGAAATTTTTTGGCCTAACATCAGTCCATCAGAACAATTGTCTGGGAATATGAAACGGGTGGTTGGATTATCCAGCATGTTATGGCGGCGGAAGGCCTAATTCTGGCCGTTTGCCAACAAATAATAAATTTGTCGATAATGAACAATTCGAGAATAATGGACTTAATCCATATTAATTATAAAAAATAAATTTATTACTTTTAACACTCATAATAAAGAATCAACAATTACAAGGAAAGCAAAAGCATGTCTACTCTGTATGAGTATGACTGGTTAAGTATTGTATTTTTTAACAGGATATAGGGGGGGGGACATTATACATTGAAACAGGAAGTAGCAGGTGGTACGTTGGAAATACTAATTTCAACAGATAAATGAATACAAATTTGAGAACAAAAATATAATAATATATGTTAAATCAAATGAAATATAAGCAAAAAAAAAAATTAACAAATAAATGCAAATACACCAATATATACGTAATACAAGAATGATAATTAATAATGAATACATTTTTATACAGTAGGCAAAATACAAACATCTCTGATATTTCTTTGAATTATTTTTCTATCGGGAAGTTTAATAGTCAGAACTCGAATTTTATTCAGTACTTTTTTACGCTGGTTTTAGTATTTTAACAGGAATGGACCATAGAAATCTACTCCACAATTGTTAAAAGGAAAAGTGGGAGTTACCCTTTCTTTGGGTAAATTACCCATTAATTGATTTGGCATCGCAGGTTTATTTTTAAAACAAATTATACAATTGTGAACAATTTGGCGTGTTCGATTTCTACCATTAAGTGGCCAATATTTACGACGAACATAGTATAGCAAATTGTTAGCACCAACATGAAAGTATTTATTATGATAATATCTTATAATCATTAAAGTTATAGCATTCTTACTCGGTAACACTATAGGACATTTTTCATTGAAAGATAAAGAGGAGATTTGTAATCTACAACCAACACGAATGATATTATTTTCATCAATAAAACAATTTAAAGAAGCAAGTTTGCTATTACTAAGTACAGGTTCACCTTTGAATAAATTTTTAAATTCACTAGGAAATTCTATTTTTTGAACAATATTTGATAACCATTCAGACCATAACCATAATTGGAGCATATCTCTGCTGCAATAAGTTCCTTGTGAGTAAAAGGTCCAGTGATGCGTTTGTCATTTGGTAACTTGGCATTTTTGATGAATCTGAAAATATAACTAAGAATTCGAATTAATTTACAAAAGTTATTAGTTGCAGAAACAATCTTATGAAATAAATCAATTTCAGCTGAGAGCAGCAGAATTTTAGTTACAGAAGTTTTAAATTCCTTCTTAATGTCATCAGTGCAGTTCCGAGAATGTTCAGTATGTACATGCTTTGAAGGATCGGGACCCTTCCACCAAAGTTCATTCTTGACGAAGACAGGGGCATTCAAAACCTCTGGAAAGGTCAGCTGGATTATTTTCAGACGATATATGTTGCCACGAATTATTTTTTAGTTAATTCTTGTATTTTTGCCATAATATTAGCGATAAATGTCTTGAGAAGATGAGGTGAAGTCCTTAGCCAACTTAAAGCAATTGTGGAATCAGAATACAAGGTTATTTCCGCAAGATCAGTTTTAAGTGCAGCCATAACTTTGTTTACTAGATTGGACAGTAGGAGGTAACCCGAAAGCTCCAACCGGGGAATGGATGAAATCTTGACCGATGCTACTCTTGATTTACTACAAAGAAGGCGACAATTATTGTTGCCATTATTTTGAACGAACAGAAACATACATTGCAAATTCCTTTTCCGAGGCATCGGCGAATCCAAGAAGTGCGATTCTTGCAGGATGCTCTAATAGGACAATTCTTGGGATTTTAAGTTTTTCTAAATCCGGTAAGGATTGGACAAATGAAGTCCATTCGTTGAAAATTGCTATAGGTAGTTTCTCATGCCAATCTAATTTAAGTAGCCATAATTTTTGCATGAAGAATTTGGCTTTACTTATCACAGGTCGTAAAAGACCAAGAGGATCAAATAAACGTGCGATCTGAGAATCTTTGTCCGCAAGAATACAACGAAATATTTATCTTTTTAGAAGGATGTATTTTTATTATCTCTGGAGTTTGGAAAAAGTCAACATCATCCAAGTTGAAACAGCTGCCTTTGCAAAATGATTAATTCTTGAAGGAGAATTATGTAGACCTTGTACGATGGAGTTGGTTTTTATTTATTTAATCCTAACATATCTGCTGCCTTCAACGTTCAATAATTATTTTCCGAAGCCGAATCAAAAATGCAACGAAGGTCTTTTTTCTCCTTTGGACCATGAATAAAAATCATAGCAGCATTAAGCAATCCTTTGCTAATAGAATCGCTTTTGGAAGCCAAGGTCACTGATGACTCAAGATGCTTCGCCCGCTGCAGGAGAAATTATTTTTTGATTAGTAATACATTTTTTTTTCACATAGTAAAATATTATGCATTGCGTTAATATTTTTGTTTTTGCAGTTTATATAGAAGAAAGAACTGGGGCAATTATTGGAATGATTTGTTGGCAGGCAGCGATTACATATTTTACTTACTTTAACAATTTCTTTCCTTTCAGTAATTAAAAGATTTTTAAATTTATCACATTTATATAAGGGATGATAAAAATTACATTCATTCATGACGCATTTTTTATTTTGCTTGTTTTTGGATAAAAGGGATTTAACTCTAGACGAATTATTATTTCCATTGAAAACGGAAGTTATTTTGCATTTTTTTTTTTGCCTAGAAATCTGGTTTAATAACAGATTCTAGCTCTATGCATGTTAATTCCAAAAATGAAAGAAGTTTTTCTAAACTGAGAACTTCAGTCGTTGTCAGACTTAATTGGAATAATCTTTGAGATTCCTTGAGAAACTAACGCTGATTTCATTTTACTCACCTACACCCACTGGAATTTGCATATCGTATTCACATGTTCACACAGAGATATCGGATATCATCTAAAATTTTATGTGCGCCTGCAATAAGGGTGTAAATGTCACATGCCAAATTTCATTCATCTAGCTCGTTTCATTTCCAAATCCCGCAGTCGAGTTTTTTTATTTATTTGTTTATTATTATTCTACAGTTGCTGTGTTTTTTGATTTTCAGACACGGGAGAGAAAAATCTATAACATTAAGAAACACGCACGCGGAGAGAGGGAGAGAGAAAGAAAGAAAGAACATATTTTTTGATAATTTTTATTGTTTAGATAATCCAAAATAATGTATGATAATAATTTATGATTTCATTCGTCGGGAACTAATTTTTACTATCGAAAATTTTTAGCCTCGGTTTTGAGTTTTAATGCACTTTTATTTATCTTATTCTTATATGGAAGATCATTTTTAATCGAACTTCAGTTTACTTGCTTTTACTAGAATTTTGAAATTTTATTCGAAAGATTTATGCATTGTCGACAGCAGTACACTATTTTAATGATTTCAGAACTTAGTTAAAACAATGAATTATTTGAAAATTAAGATTTAACGTATGATGCCGTCTTCTAATTAATTTGAGAAAATGGAATTTCAGGATTTCAAAGTATCTATAGCAATGAATTACAAATGAAAAAAAATTAAAATATAAATGTTCTTACTCTTTATATATATGTAATGATATTTTAATTCTAATTTCAATTTAATAAATTTCCAAGATTTTATCTTAATTTAGCCCATAGTAACTTCATTCTAAAAATATTCTCTTATTCCGTGATCCAATTCCACTATCTCTACTTAATTTATTCAAGAGAAATTTTTAAAATTGCTGAATCGGCTAAAAGCCTAACTTTCCCACACTCCGAGTGAAGTGACAAAATACCGCTGACGAGACAAATTCTTTTTTAAAAGATCCCTGTGTTTCCCTTACTTGTGATTCGTATGCGTCAGAAATCCCCATCAGAATCTTATTAATGTATTAGCAATATGAAGAAATATTTTCCCTATCAAAATCTCAGGTTATATACGACGAGGGATAATTTATTTCTCTCTTCTTCCCTACTTCTGCTTTTGTGCCGCGCTATGGCGGACGTGCCATGTCCGAGCCTTCTTGTAAATAATCTTGCGTGCTTCTCCTATATGAAATAAAATGACGTCATGAAATCAAAAGTCTCTTCACTGTCTTCTTCTTCACTGTATATAACGTGCTTTCCGTGTAAAATAAAATGAAGTTAATTCCAAATGATTCTTCACGCACACGCACATTGAATTTAAAACTAACGAAACGCATGTGAATGTAAATCCACGAAACTGAAACGCTAAAAAAATGATATAAAATATATTTAAAAATAGTTTTAAAAGTTTGTTATAAACAGGGAAGAATAAGTTCTATAGAAATATAATTGGTTCTACTGAAATCACTAACTGACAACTCCGACCCTCCCGAAGGCATTCGAAAAAACTTGAATGACCGGACCACCGCAACAGTAACACTGGCGGCAAGTGCGATTGAGTCCTAGGGGCCATCACCGGCCCAGGTACACAGCCTTTCCCTAAGGTGGTACTTCCCGTCATCGATGGGAAGATGGCCCCACCTTTCGTGTACCCACAAGAGTGACGTGAACCAACCATCATGCCGGAAGCTTTTTATCCTCACTTATGAGGTGCGCCCCGTGGAAGTTGGTTTCATTAAAAAGATTATTTTTTGATAATGATGTGAAATAAATTTTCTTCCATAATACAGTAGCTAAAAGTTATTAAGAAAAAAAATATTATCAATAGCATTTGCTTTTTAATTTAAAATGAAATTCTAATTTTGAAAAGCTCTTTCCTATTGAGCATCTGTTACTCAAGATGTAAAAAGTGTGAAATTTGGTACCTCTAAATCTAAAATCTGTCTTATAGAATATTTTGAATCTGTTTTCTGTTTATGTTAAACAGGACACAATTTAAGGATATTAATTCAGCCTATTGACAACATTAGGCTAAAGAGGAAAAAGAAGATAAGCATTTAATACATTTTCTCCCTTTATTGTTTTTTACTATCGTCATTTTCCCCATTCGCCAAGATAAATGTTACTGATTACCTTTGATTGAAGAATATGAAGAATCTAAAAGAAGATCATTCAAGTGGAAATTCAACAGCACTTTCCATTTACAAATTTTCCATACTGATAATGGGGGACTTAGGTGCAAATCTTAAACTGATAAGAACTTATTTCAGTTTCTTTTTCAGATAATAAAAATGCATCATTATTCCAAAGCAACGCGCGATTTTGATGCTGGCGCATACCAAACGAAAGTAACTGATAAGCGCAGACGATAAAAACAGGATTCGTGTTATAATGTCTTGATCTAGACTGACCAAATAACGAAGCAGAATTTCCAGACAATTCTTTATTTTACAGCCCTATATACACAAAAGAACAACTTGTTCTAATCTTGGTTAAATAAATAGTTATTTACGCCTGTAGTAGGAGACACAACAGTCGAAGTCGAAGGTTTAACTTGAAACTCAGTTCTCCATCAATAGAGAGAAACATCATCACAGGGAACTAACAGGTTGTTGACAACTCCAGGGGTAGTTCTCGGACTCCGAACTCGTGGGCGTAGCCCAACAGTCTGCCTGCAATTCGTTTCTTCTCTCTCCCTAAAAAAAATCTCCACACTTTATTTCGGCGACAATCTTCGCCTCTTAATTTACATTGGTCATTTGAGCTCTCTTTCGGCCAATCGGAGTTCAGCAATATGCTCCCTCAGCGGCGCCAGTAGGTTGTGGGAAGGTTCCTTTAGTGATGCACCTTTCATAAGTGATTATTCTGGAACACGGAGTTAACATAGTCCTTTCACAATGAGAAACCTTTAGCATCCAGATGTTTGGACACCCCTTTCTCTTTGAAGGTACCATCAATATCTCTTGGACGAGGAATTTCCACATGTGGTCTTTCACTGTAATTGCTAATGAACAAATGCCAAACCACCCAGGTGAAAAGATCCACCATCTGGCTATCTCGAGGAGTTTAGTAATTAACAGCGACGACACAGCTGGCTGTAAATGTCTTATCAGTACTGGGAAACGGGGAATGTTACAGTGTCTTCCAGAACGGGAAGAATCTTGAAAAACGTTATTATTCTAATTTTATATAAACATCCTCGTATATGTAAAGCTATTTTAGCAGTTTGTGTGGTCAATAGAAAAAATTTATTTGAAGATTTTAAAGTTTCTATTTATTTCGCTACTGGGGAGCATAATTTACATACAAAGAATAAGTTGTAAGAAATACGCCAGTCTACATTGCGACGCAAGAGCAGAAGAGACCAAAATTTCCCCCTTCGTTGGTTTTTAGTATGAGATTTGGATAGGGATTTCTTTGACACGCGTCGATTTAGGCAAAGGAAATTTAGGTATCTGAAAGAATGTGCTAAGCATTAAGGATTTTTTTATCCCTTCACTCGGAGCGTGAGAAAAATGCTGAAAACAACAGTTTTCTAGAGCATGTGTAGAATTTATTAAATAAAAAGTGGAAACTGGATGAGAAAATAAGGGGAGATTTTAGAATGAATATGGGTTAAATGAAGAAAAAAAATTAGGAAATAAATTAGAATTTAAATTAGATTGAGATATCATTACATATATGTGTATTTTAAATACTTCTATTGCTATAGAATTATAATGTCTGAACAAATAACAGGCCTTCATTTGGATTATTTTCAAATAATTGTACTTTTAATTTTCTTATGGAAACTGAAAGCATTGTACAAAATTTTTAATTTCGAGATTTTGATGAAATTTCCGTTTTCGGAACCGAAACTGTCTCACATATTCTCTAATAAAGGTGCTATTTCCCTCCCTCGTGTAAAAAGTGCTTACTTTGGGCAAGTCCGTGAACGCTTCGAGTGCTCAGATTTTTTACTTTCAGAGTCCCGCACATGAGCATTTTGTGCTTTGTAGTTTAGTGAATAAAGCCCTATATACATTTTGGATGTCATTTTTTTAAAATCAATTAAAACTAAAATTTCATACAGAATTATGATTTTAGTAGCAGGATCATATGTAAAATTTCATTTACTAAATCGTTTATATGCACATGAAAGTACCGACCTGCAGACTACCAACATTTTTACATATTTGTTTCAATTGGATAAAAATCTATACATCAGATGCTAAAATTGTATACCAAATTGTATCCATCTAGCTCTAAATCTTATAGTCATATGGCTTATTAGTATTCAGTCAGCCTGACAGACAGACTTCATACGAAGGAATTTATTTCCTAATTAGATACAAGTCTATAAATATAATGAGAAGATCGCATATAAAAATCCACACGTATTCCTGAAGGTAGTTTTGAGTTACTATTTTTTTTAAAACAGAAGTTTTTTGGATTTAAAGAGGAGGACTCAAAGTGAAATCCACTACTGTTTTTAAAAGTGCTGTCTGTAACAGCTGTTTGTTTAAAAAAAAAACAATTGTTTGTCTTCCGGTTTCTTTCTTTTTCTACTCGTAATAAAGATGAATCGGTGTGTGTTGGCGCTATGCAGTCCAGTCTGTTTGAACTCGCTGCTATTAAATGTGGTACATATATACTTCGGATGGTAAAAATGTGTACCTAGAAGCAATTAAAATTTTTTTAATTAGAATTTTTAGTTATTAAAAATTAAGTTGAACTTTGTTATTTTTCTGCGATAACTTCTGATAATATTATTGCACAAAAATGAATTTTACAAGGTTTTCAACGTTTAATATTTATCTTTTTAATGATAACACAAAAATCGTGCAGAATTTTCTTGAGTTTCGGCAATTTTTTTTTAGAAATATATATTGCCTAATTTTCAATAACAGATTGCATCATTTTTTTAAAAATTCAAACTGCTTTCATTGTTTTATTAAATATTTAATAGCATTTTCTCTAATTGTTGAAATCTAAATTAGAAGGTCTCTGTTTAATATCTGTGTAGTTTACAGAATGAATAAAAAAAAATCGCTGTCCTCCTCTTTCAATTCAAAAGATAGATAAATTGAATATTTACATTTTTTATTAAAAATGTGATGATATGGAATTCGTCTCCATTGAAGGATTCATGTACATAATAAACAGAACTGAAATAAGACAATTAATGGCTAAGAGTCCGACAGAATCATGGTCGTGAAGCTTTATCTAAGATTTAAACAACATTAAATGGGACCAATATCAGCGGCGAACTAGTTGGTCACCAAAGGCGACTACATAGCAATAAACGCAATTTTGTTGCTTGATGTTAAAACTATAGATATTTAACACGGGACGCAGTGGCCTAGTGGTAAGGTCGCAGCTTCGGAACCGGAGGGCTTCAGGCTCGAGACCCAATTCTACCAAAGAACTCTTGTAAGCGGGTTTGATGTGCGCTAAATCCATAAGGTTAAACGTCTTCCTGCTGGTGTGATGAGGTAGCTTGGAGAGGAGGGTGCCATTCCAGATGTCGTCCTCGTTATTTGACCGCCGTTCAAAATTACGAAGTCTGTTCCAAAATAGCCTTAGTGTTGCTTTTAAACGGGATGTTAATATAAATAAATTTAAACTAAATCAAAGTGTAGATATACAACAAATTTTTGATCTTATTTGTCAAAGAATAAGTCTAAATTGCATTCTGAATGCTGTTTATTATGCTACGAATTAAAACACAAAAATGTTGCAGTTCAGGAGCAAACGGGAGGACAAACCCTTGGTTTGGCCAATGGTCAAACATTTCGAAGCCAATACTTTCCCAAAAATAACATATTTAAATGACTGTTTAGTAATAATATGAATTCACTACAGCGATTGCGAATATATGGCTTTTTAAAAAAAGACGTAGTTTTCAATAATTAGCTTAATTTTCATTCCAAAAATAAGCCCAACATTTGTGAAGGTTGGTCATTAAACAGAAATAAAACGGTTCGAATTCTCATCATAAATTCTTTCTCAAAATGAACCGCAGTGCTTAGAATATGGCCAATTAATAGACCAATTAGTAGAATGAAACACAAGTTTTATTTCTGAGAAAAAATACATTTTGTGAATAAAACATTTCTATGAAATCGGCGTTTTAATTGGATTCAGTTTTGCAAAAAGGGGAACCAACTCCAAAACACACATTTTACGATTGTTTATCAGAAAATATTACTAAAAAAATTTTAATGTTATTTTTTTATTTATTATTATTATTATTATTATTTTGTAAAAGGAACTATAACATTTACTATGTTGTGTAACGGATTGTAATTTTATTTTGTATGATCATTTTGGCTCTTGTGCTATTAAACAACAATCAGTCAACCAACTTGAATTTTACACAGCAAACCACATGCATTTTATTTAAGTTTCAAATTATACATTTTATTAAATTTTACTGGATTTTCCACAAGTTAATTATATATAATTTTTAAGTAAATAATTTTACACAAATAATGGCAATACCCTATGAGGTAAAAAACATTGAGATTGGACGTTTATGTATTGCGAAATTATTTCAATACCTTTGTTTTTATATTCCCTGAAATAATTAGTTCTTACTGGCTTAGTGAGTTAAAGCAAAGCAAGATAAAATAATAACCCCCGATACTGATGTATTAAATTTTTCATCCAAAACATTTACCCAAAAAACTTTCGTTATATGTTATTTTAAAAGTTTCATGTTTTTTTTTTTTTCAAACGCGTTTAGTGTCTCTTTGCATTAACGAGATGTCTCTTACAATTCAGAAATTGATGGAATTCATCGAGGGTTAGTGTAACTCATCCAACTCGCATTTCCATAATTTTTTTTTAGGGAAAAAAAAATACTTATCAAACAGCAACTTTCTATCTTAAATGGCTGAAAAATAATTGTCAATTACAAATAAGAAGCAGATAAATAAATAAATATTTTGTGCATTCATGCGCCGCTTTTGGCGATTTTTCAAAATCTTAAAAAAAAAGTTTGAAATAAATAAGATAAATAAAAAATTAAAATGAAATCTACGATCGCAAATTTCAAGTTATCATGTGAGAACCTTATTATTTTTAAGTCATTAATTGTCTTAATTAATTTAAGTCATTAACCAGTTTAAACCGGTTTGAAACAATCACGAGACTTCTCTATCGGTCTCTATCCCTCCCTCCTCTCTCTATATATCATGATAATTTTTATAAACTTTCATTTTCAATTTTTCTAGCTAGTAAACAAAGTTTTAGAGCTCGAGCAGTTTTGAGATGAAATAACAGCTATGATGTCATAGTTCTACGTCAACCTTTTAAAAACGCATCTTCTGTTAAAGAAGAATACGTAATAATAAAGCAATACTGGTAAAAGCATGTCAACCTTTTAAAAACGCATCTGCTTTCAAAGAAGCATACATAATAATAATAATGCAATACTGGTAAAAGCAGGTAAAAAAATGTATGCGATTAAAAGATGATGATGAAAATTGTCATTTATGCTTTATTCATTGCCTACGCAATTTTGAGCTTCTAAACCCCTTAACCAAAACATCATGTTCTCGCATGATAATAAATAAGGAAAAAATTTATTGAGCAAAATTACTTTGTTTTTCTTAATTATATTTCTATTTGGCATGTAATAGGAAGTTTGTTTTGATTCTTTTAAACTGCAAGGCTCGATTACTTCTAAATGCAGCTAGTCCTTTATTATAGAAATATAGTTTTGTTCCAATCAATTATTACTTTTTTCCAACTTGGTTATTAGCAACTTTAATCTTCTAACAGCATCGAAAAAATTATTCCCAAGTGGCTGAGACTCGCATTCCGAGTTCCATAAGAAATCTGCAAAACTTCTACCTTCAACCAGTTCTAACCCCCTTTCAAAGGATTGTAACCCCGTTTCCCATTGTTGTAAATTCCTAACAATTCCAACTGGAAAAAGTCTCTCAAGGTCTGTCCCTTCCCCGAGTTGGTCATTTTCCCCTCTTGAACTCTGACATTCGGAATCCAGGCGACGTTGAATTTCCCCTCTTTTGCATTCTTATTATTCAGTGTAGCTAGGTATATACTACAGCAGAGGTGGGCAGACTTTTCCAGAATTCGGGAACTTCTCATTTTTTCACGGTGTTGCGGCCCTTCTAGTGGCGTAGGTGTAATGAGCTTTTTTTTTTTAATTAAAGTCTACAGTATTTATTACAACTTAATATTAAATATGGAATATGTACATAACTACAAACATAACTATAATTGCCACAAATATAATAATATCGAATCATGCATTTAATATTCAAAAACAATTCAAGTTACATTTAAAAATACATCATTTTCATCTAAAGTTAGTTCTTGCAGTTATAGTTAGAAGAAGAATTAGTCTACATACTGTTCGCCAATTTAGAATATCTCGGTATATAATTATTAAATGCTGATCTTGCATTGGATCCTAAGTGATCGTCTGTGAGACGGGAACCATATGTTGTCTTAATTATATTCGCCGTTGAAAAGGCAGATTCGCACAGGTAGGTAGAGACAAAAATGATATTAAATAACATGCATTTTTTTTAATTGGGATACATTACTTCATTCATTTGATTCCGAAAGTTATTCTTAGGTTCTAAACCACGTGTTTTTAAAATTGTTATTTTGAAGGAGAAAAACTTCGTTTTCCTCAAGAGATAAAGATAATACATAATTTATATTTTCAGTTATTTTTCACTCATCAAAATTGCCAAATAGGTAACAATTGGTATCTTTTAATATGCGCATCTTAGGTCTTAGTAAAGATGGATTCCAAAATGTCTTGGCGATCCACTGGTCTATCGCAATCGATTTAAAGCCAACCTCTGTACTACAGTGTAGTAAAGTTGCCGACTTTACCTTCTATTTTCTGTCTGGTCGTAAAAACCAAAAGATTTCACCGCATGCCCGGATTTGTGCGTTTTTCACATCCTCATGATCAGCTAACTGATTTTAGTAGGTGATTAAATGTTAGAAATTGTGCATGAATAATTTTTGACTTGCAAGCGGAAGACGTATACAGAAAAAAAGGGGGGGGGGATTTTTTATTTTAGAAACAACGGTAACAATGTTTATCAATCTGTATTTTTATCTTTTTCAGCTCACTACTGATTTATTATGCAAATTATTTTAACAAAGCAACAATAGTGTACTTGATCCTTAAATGCATGATTACTGGTTTTGAATTTTTTTTAAAAAAATCGTTTATGAAAGAAAAAATAGTCAAAGGTTACGTAAAATTTTTTTAAAAAAAAGTATCCAGGTATTAATATGGTACATTTATTTTGATAAAAATTGTTTGTAGACTAGACCAAAATCTAGCTAATATCTAGCATAAATTTTAAATATACCTTCAAACATTGATAGTTTACCTGACAGCAGATGAGAAGTAATTTTTTTAACAATTAGATAGATCACTCCTTTATAGGGAACTCGACAATAGAAATTAACTCTTCAGGTAACACACACTGAACTTCCTCACCCACCACATTCAAATGTAAAAAATAATATACCTTATCTGCCAAAAGTAATGTCAACTTTTTTCTTTCACACGTGATTTATTGTCTATGGTTATCAACGTACGTTCAGAAACGGACACATTCAGGCTTTTGAGTACAATTAAGTAAAACTGGGTGTAGACAATTGATAACAATATACATTTAAGGATTAAGCATTCTTAGCCAATATCGGACCTACCGGGCGTTCAGTGTCATTTTTTAAAAAAATTCCTTTATTTGCTCTCGTAAGATTTCTTAGCAAAATGTGAAAATTCCGAACCAGTTCCATTAATGATTAAATTAGACAATTCCCTATATTCTACTTCCAATTTAATATATTCCAGTAATTTTGACCCCCTCAACAGTATCTTTTAAATTTTTTTTGTCTTATTGAATTTTAAAATTATATCATGTATTTTCTTCAAGATCATTGGTATTAACATGTAAGAATAAGAACCCGATGTCGTTGACATTACATTCAAGATTATGCACCGAGGCAACTACATCTTTTATTTAGTTTTATAAACATAAAAAGGAGAAAAACAACAATAATAAACAAAAAATTTCCTTCTAGTGTAGGCGATACAAATTACTTCAATTTTATATACTTTTCTACCCATTTTTGTTCATATTTATTTTCAACTAAATAAAAATTAAAGCCGTGTTTAGTGTGATAGTAACAGGAAAAAAAGACAGTATAATTCAAAATTTTGCTGAAATTGTAATTCTGATTTAAAATCCTCATGTGAAAAATCTGCCGAGAGCAGTCTTCATGGGGGGGAAAAAAACTTTTTAGTTACACATTTAAAATTTCTAATAATTTCCTTCAAACTTGTTAGCTCCTGTCTCAAATGAGGGAAACAGAATAGAAAAATGTTAATAATATGATACTTTTTTTTCCTCCCACCTCCTCTTCTAATTATTTGAAGGGCCGCGATGGCCTGGTGGTATGATTTCGGCTTCGAAACCGGAAGATTTCAGGTTCGAGACCCGATACTACCGATGAACCGTCGTGTAAGCTGGTCTGGTGTACGTTAAATCCGTCGGGACAAATGCCCTCCCGCTGGTGTGGTGTGGAGTGGATGTTTGGAGAGGATGGTGCCAACTCAGGTGTCGTCCTCGTCATCTGACCGGAGTTCAAAATTACGAGGTCCGTTCCTAAATAGCCCTAGTGTTGCTTTAAAACTAGAAGTTAATATAACTGAATTAAACTAAACTCTAATAAAGTGAATTAAGATTTTAACATGTGGTTGGAAGCTGATACAGAGATAAGATCCTCTTAATGATGTGAGTCCTATCACTGACTCTCCAACCCGCTCGAAGGCGCATAGATAAAAAAAACTGAATGACCGGGCCGCCGCTACATAAACACTGGCCGGAACTGTGATTGAGTTCTAAGGGCCATCATCGGCCACGGTACAACCCTTCCCTAAGGAAATACGTCCCGTCATCGATGGGAGGAGCCAGACCCCCATTTTTTGTGTACCCCTCAGGATGGCAAGAATCAATCACCATGCCGGAAACTTCTCATCCTCATTCCGAGGTGTCCCACCCGGGGTCTTTTAATGATGTAAAAAAAATCTTATAACTATGATCAGAAAACAAAATATAGAGTTGGTTGGAGATTTTTAGCCAACCCTGTCAATAACATTGTTTTCAATGAGTTTTTTATTTAGATAAAATATCTAAACTTGCACGGTATTTAGTGCGGTGAATCGAGTTAATCGAGCAGAGGAATATCTTCCTTCATTGTCTATTATATTCTCATATTCATCTTTTTATGCCAGTAATTATTATAGATTCAGTGCAAATTAGCTCCAACAAAGAAGAGAGTGGAAATCTCTCACTCTTTGTGAGACAGGGAAAAAGGGATCTCTTCACAATCACGGGTTGGATTCCAGCTTGTTCTACCACAAGCATATGAATGCATGTTGACCGAGAAACTACTTCTTAAACTGTGAGAAGTAGTCAATAATGAATCCAAAAGCAAAAAGGGGAACAAATTCTAGAAATACTTAACAATCCTTCTACTATACGTAGGCGGCGACAGTGAGAAGGGGGGGGGGGCGTGGGGTCAATTCCCTCCCCCCGATCGGCGGCCGCTTGACCCTCCGTCGGCAAAAGAGCCACACGGCTTCGGAACAGCGCTGTGGCAGTTGAATATTAACGAATATAATAATTTAAAATTCTCCTATGACCTGTGCGCCCCTGGCACACTTTCCCCTCTCTTGCAGTTTTCCGGTGTTCTTTGATGTATGTCGAGTTTACCGACAATTTACGGGAAGCTCCGGACCGATGTCTACTAGTACAGGCGGGGGTGGTCCAACAATAGGTCAGTTGGCAGATTTACGACCATATCCGTAAAGGCCACATGAACGCGGCTTTAGGGGCAATGTATTATAAACAATCGAAACATCTCAGCAATGATTTAAGTTGGCAGAATGACAAGTTCGGCAAGAAGTCCAAAAGGCAACAGGTGAATAAAGTGTCGCATTTTATGATTATTCTTGTTGGGTCGACTAAGAAATCAATGTAATGTTAACGTCAGACGTGATTCAATTGTTGATCATTCAACCTATAATTTGTATTTCATTTGGTAGAAGAACCGATGAGGTGGCAAGGGCATTTTGCAGGCTATTCTTTGTCTGTCAACGGATGTCGGTGATGTGAAAGTGAGAAGTAATCAGGCATCTAATTCAATTGTCGGACATTCAGCTAGATTTTCAGAAATCTAATTCAGTTGTTGTCACTTCAGCCAAAAGTTTGTAACACAATTGGCAGAATAGCCAACTATATGCCAAATGAATAAGATGTCGCATTTGCCTACGTTTATGGTTGGCTAAGAAATCGATATAACGGACGCCAATGACCTTTGCATTACATTTGTTAGAATAACCGATAAGATGGTAATTGAATAAGATGTATTTATCGCACTATTCTTCGTCGGTCGACTAAGTTGTCCGTGTAATGGATATTAGCGACATTTTACCTACAAATTGTCAGATATATAATGAAACTGTCACACATTCAGCCTATATTTGCTCTACATTTGGCAGAAGAGCCGATTAAGTGACAAGTAAATAAGATGTGGCATTTGCCTTTTGGCTTAGAGATATCAGGATTCATGAAAAATTTGTTTTTTATTTGTTGTTTTATCCGCCTCTTCGATCACTTGCCGGTGAAATTATTCAGAAAATTAGAGCATCTATGTTATTTATGTTAATATGTTATCTATGTTAATACTATGAATGTGGCGGTAGGATTATTTTCTCGGATTTATTTCAGATTTTATTGAATAGTTTGGAAAAGTACTTTTTTCTAGGCTATAAATTTACAAGGTCTTCTGATTTGTTGTGCTTTATTTCAATGAGATATTTTTTTGATTAAATGCAACATGCACGCTAAACAGAGTTACTTCGCTGTAGTTAAATGATTTGAATTCATTGTAAATCAATGAAAGGATTAAATTATGTATATATTAGGTTTAATTAACTGTAAAATGCTTATTTGGTTGTGATCTAATATATTAAGCCTCACTTATTTCACTAATATAATATGAACGACTATTACTTGACAACAATCTTATATATATAATCACACTAACAAGTTCAATGAAATAGTATCTGAATATTTCAGAGTCTGCATTCAATATTATAAGTATGCAAATCGAATATAATATTTCTTCTACACTGCAATAAAAACTATAATTCCAAATACTTCTGAAGGTTTAATGCACTTGAGATAAAGTGCCTTAATATAATGAGGGTTAGTCAATCATCTAACTCTCCGACCCGCCCGAAGGCACACGGATTTAAACCATAAAACTGAATGACCGGACCGCCGCAACAGCAATTGGTGGGAACTGGAGTTGAGTCCTAATGGCTACCACCGGCCACGGTACAACCCTTCCCGAAGAAAGTACGTCCCGTCATCGATGGGAGGAGTCAATTCCCCCACCTATTGGTGTTCCCTCCAGGGTGGCGAGATCCAACCACCATGCCGGAAGCATCTCACCCTCATTTCGAGGTGCCCCCCGGGTAAATATAATGAGGGTTAAAAAAAGCTCTTCATAGCATATTCATATATTGAATAACATATATGCACGCTCAATATGTATGCATATTGAGCAAGACTAATGCTCACAAGTGAGAAATTAAAAAAAAAAAAATGCTTTTTTCCCCTTTGAGAATGCTATTTTGCAATAACTCTGAGGGAAGAAAAGTATTTAACAATAGCATGTTCTTAAAAATGAAAATAAGGGAACTCAAATTGATTGATCTGATTGCTTTTGTAACATTCCCTTTTTCCCAGTACTGATAAGACATTTACAGCCAGCTGTGTCGTCGCTGTTAATTACTAAACTCCTCGAGATAGCCAGATGGTGGATATTTTCACCTGGGTGGTTTGGCATTTGTTCATTAGCAACTACAGTGAAAGACCACATGTGGGAATTCCTCGTCCAAGAGATATTGATGGCACCTTCAAAGAGAAAGGGGTGTCCAAACATCTGGATGCTAAAGGTTTCTCATTGTGAAAGGACTATGTTAACTCCGTGTTCCAGAATAATCACTTATGAAAGGTGCATCACTAATGGAACCTTCCCACGACCTACTGGCGCCGCTGAGGGAGCATATTGCTGAACCCCGATTGGCCGAAAGAGAGCTAAAATGACCAATGTAAATTAAGAGGCGGAGATTGTCGCCGAAATAAAGTGCGGAGATTTTTAGGGAGAGAGAAGAAACGAATTGCAGGCAGACTGTTGGGCTACGCCCACGAGTTCGGAGTCCGATAACTACCCCTGGAGTGGTCGTGTTGACTAACAATCTGTTAGTTCCCTGTGTTGTTGTTTCTCCGTATTGATGGAGAACTGAGTTTCAAGATAAAACTTCGACTTCGACTGTTGTGTCTCCTACTACAGGTGTAAATAAGTATTTATTTATCCAAGATTAGAACAAGTTGTTCTTTTGTATATATTGGGCTGTAAAATAAAGAATTATCTGGAAGGTCTGCTTCGTTATTTGATCAGTCTAGATCAAGACATTACACTTTTTAAATTTCAAAAATGAATTCATTTTTTAAATTTAAATATGCATTCATATATACATGTTAAATAGGTCATTTTCTAAATCTTCTGATTAAGTAGATTTTTTTATTTGTGCATTTTTCATTTCTTACAATGATATTTATAAGTGATTAATTTTAATATTTGCAAGATATTAAAGTTATAAAGTTTTCTCCTTCCATCTTAAAAATACAATTACAACTCCGTAGCTTTTCTACATTTTATATTATTCTCGCATGCATCTTCAAAAGACATTTTATTTCCGAATGTAGGGTTACAATACTTTTTAAAAATTCTTTTATATAGGCGTTTACAGGGCTAGGCTATCAAATAGGCAAAGAAGGCAACCGTCTAAGGCCGCTTACAGCTTCGTGGGGGTATCCAAGTTTGTTATTTTGTTTCTTGTGGTGTAAAGGCATTTTTTTTATGAGGACATTCTATTTGAACATATTCTAAACAAATCAACATTCGTTTAAATTTCAGAATATGTTTTAAAAGACTTATTACAAGTTTTCTTATTTCATTGCTTGTATATCAGTCAAGTCTTGTTTATTTTTCATTGGCTGACAGACTCGACAATTTTCTTCTATCATTAAATAAAGAAAGAAATATCTTTAAATAAAGAAGAACGTCCTCTTGGATCACAAAAGAAAGAAAAGGGAGGGGAATTGTAACAATAATTCGGAAAATAATTCCACTAGTCCCTTTCAAGGGGATGTTCTCTTCTGACGCTCCTTTCAAGGACAGGCAATGACCCCTTGGCCTTATGTCAATGGGTTGACAATGTTTTGTATATTTCTGTGTTGATCATTTTCTATGTGTCCTCATTTATTAAACTGCTTGTTTATACATCTGTCCTTGGTCGGAACTAAAATACTTTCATGTATAATAGTTTTAAACAAAAACACATTATCTATACAATATTATAATACACATAATATTTTTATCATGCCATGTCTTTGATTGAAATCAGGATTATAATTAAACTAGTCGATTAAAAAAAAAGTACCGATAAATTCCTTATTTCAAAATCGCCAGCACCTACTTAATATTTTCTTAAATTTGGGGGGGGGGGATGATGAAAATCGGAGAAAAATTGCATGGAAATGGATTTGCATCATTGAAAAGGAAAGAAATTGAATTTTAAGATGGTATCAAAATATTTCTTGTCGAATAATTTGCTCTGAAAAATTATGAAATTTTGGTTTTATTTTCTAATCAATTGAATATTTCATTAAATTCATACTTTGAAATAGTTAACAATATCCTTTCTCTTTTCTAAATAATAAGTACGCAAGGTTTGATTTATTTCGGCCCGTTTCTTTAGGAGATCTATAGCATACATGCATAGCCGTAGTGGTCTTTAATTATATTAAGATTACAATTTTTAATTCCCTCAAAATATTGGCAATTTCTTTTTACTGAGATTTTGAAAATAATCAATTTTCGAGCATCTTTTGATGAGTAGCGAACACATAAATGCAACTTTTATAATTAAAAATGCACTTAAAAAAATTATTTCTGAATGATTTAAAGGCAATTAATGAGTTGTATATTTTCTCAATATATTTAAAGAATTAAATAAAAAATCAACAACACAAGAGGGAAGAAATGAATAATAATAGAAAAATGATTAAACAGCAAATGCACTAAAAACAAATGATTGGCGCTTAACAGTTGCACATTTAAACCTTTTGAGCTCCTGTGCCTTTTTTCGATTCCTACTAATAGTTCCCCATTTCCCTATATATAAAAATATATATATATATATATATAATATAATATAATATAACTTGTAGTGGTTTGGTGTTAATACAGTTTTTTTTCAAATAATAATTCATTAATTAAATTTACTTAATTCCGTCGACCATTTTCACCAAACCCGATATTATCGCCAAAAGGTAGCTTTGCGCCAATAACCACAAATTACTTTTTATTATGATGGCGCCAAAAGATTGGCGCATTCTCGCCAATCCTTTGGCGCATTTTTGCGAGCATTGACAGGTCGACGGGATAATCCCAAAGTATTTTTCGAAGTAAATTGTAAGTTTCTCAAAGTTTTTTTTTTTTTTTTGCACTTTTTGAAGTTTTAGAAATTTTATGGTTGCAATAAAAAGAATATAGGTTGTATTAAATAATGCCTTCACTTTAATCTGAAATTTTTTGATACTTAATAATTTTTTTTGATAATTATTTAATAAAAAGTAACTAAAATAAAATTTTTCTTTGTTGACCAAAGTAGGAATTGAATAAATTTTTTTTTATGTTACTTGATTTTCTTTTAAATGAATTATAATTTTGTTCTCTCCATCTCAGTTATGAAGTTTCTTCTTATTCTTGTAAGATGTTTAGTTTCAAGAACGAACTTGTCATGCAACTGTTCTTTAATTTTCCTTTAAACAATGAAATATCTTCATTCTTTAAATGCTGAAGTATTAGTCTTCTTAAATGTAGATGCGCATTATATATTGATACATTATATATAAACATATTAATAATTGCAGTAATCAGTTATATGTTCTTTCATGAAATTAAGAACTGTTGCGTTCTTAGAATAATAACTCAAATTATTCGTTCTTTGAAAAAAAAAATGTTTGGCAGCTCTTTTTTATCTTTTTGAAAAATATGCATTTTTTGATTTTCTTCAACATCAAAAATTTTAAAAGCATTCTGCATGGCTCATATCTGAAAAAGAGGGTTCAAATTGGCTGCCCTCAAAATTTTATGGCCGAGGGAAATACAGTTATAAAATCACCCTATCCCATTAGCTCCGATTGGTTAAATATCTCAAACTGCTACCAAGGCTTCAAGACCACGCCTACTGCAGCACTTCAAGTTATCCCTGGCTTGTCTCCACTTCACCTGTAGCTCCAGATGGATGCATTAATGGTTGAACCGGATGGACTCCATGGAATTATATACGATATATCACACATCAACTCATACGAATATGAAAACTGAGTGACGGGTTGAACGTCACATCCCTCTAAACATCTCCAAACACATCAAATTTCTTTGGGAGAAGGTGGGTTACAGAATTTAGGGCATAGAATCTACACAGATGGATCAAAATCCTCAGCAGGAGTTTAGATTGCATTTTGTGTAATGCAGGATGCAGTCACTACACATCAGTGGCAACCATCCTGTTGAAAGAAAATACAGTCTTCCAAGCTGCACTAGCACTCAATAGAGCAGTCAAATACGTAACCTCTCTCCCTTCATCAGATCCAATCACTATTTATGTCGACAATAAAGCAAGTATACAAGCATCAAATTCTGCTAAATCAATAACCATCTAGTAAGAGATATATTCTCCCTTCTTCTTGTGAATTTCCACATTAAAATCTCAGGGATCAAGGCAATGTAGGTTGTGACGGGAATGTAGCGGCGGACAAACTAGCCGAAGCAGCTGTTAGTGCGAATCAAGATCTGAATATGTCATATGAAGAACATTCTTCAAACCGAGATGACGACAAAAAGAATGGGAAGAAGGCAAAACAGGCCGGTCCATATTCGACATAATAACTAACGTTTCTCCCCACGCGATCAACTGGAACAGAGCGGATGTCATGTTCTTCACTGGACACGGCCCATTCCTGACATACCTAATATATTCCATCTGACTCTTCTTGTTGTAGCTGTGGCGAGATAGGAATCTCCAATTCACTATGCCACCGACTGTTTTTCAAATTCTGTGATGACACATGCAAAAGTCAGAAACAAGTTTCGGAGAAGAATGGTATAGGAGAATTGCATTGAATACTCTTTCTCGCGGCAAGATTCACGCTATAGTAAATCATATTCACAAATATCAAGACCATTAAATAGCTCAGACTAGCATGACACTCATTAAACTCAAATTATTTACTCATAATTATAATACCTTACAGAACCAACGAACCACGTTCTCAGAAAGGAAATCAAAATCACAGAACTCAGACGGAAGCTACAGGTTTCTGATTCCATAATGTTTGTTTATTTATACATTTAGATGCTTACAATGTTATTTATCAATTTTTTCCTTCTTTTTTTTTTCTCTTCAATTACTAAGCACTATATAAATTAGACACAGCTAACGGCCTCAAAAATGTAAAGAGGTTGCGTCTGTAAATATCAACATTTCTTTGTAAGTTAACCCATTGTCACCATTTGTTTTTAGGTAATTGTGTTCCCTTCATTTAATTATTATTTCTCCAAAACATTAAATATAACTGTGCAGGTTGCGACACCAAGGTGATTCTCTGTGGAGATCCTTGGGTGATTTGTCATTTCTTTGTTTTTTCATCTTCTTTTCCTTCCATCTTGAGCTCATCCCAATGGTTAGATAACTCAGTGTTACAGGCACCGGGGTCGCAGGATGGCGTTATGTTAAGTCTGTGAGCATTATAATTCAAAACTCTTTGAGTTAGACTGTTGAAATTTGGTAAATTAAACTGCGATCAAATTTGCAAGTTACTATAAAATTTTGGAAGTAATTCGTTCTCAGGAATTCTATCAGATTTTCTGTTACAATGTAGGTGAAGTAGTAATTGCAAAAAGCTTAGTAGATAAAATTGCTTCACAGGCTAAACATCTAAAATTCAGATTCTTACCAAATTTTGAACCAAATCTGTGAAAGGATTGATTATCTGTCACTTTTTCATGCATTTAAATGCAATACCTCATAAGTAAAATGACTCAAATCAATGAATTACGGTATATTACCTTATGACTGTAATTGTAGTTTCATGTCGAATTTTGACTCCATTCAGTGGGCAAAAAGGTGTCTAAAATACATTTTCGTCTGATAGATACAATAAAAATATTATATTTATTTTAAAGATCCATATTTCGCAACTATTGTTCGCCAATGCCATGTAAAGCATTCGTGCCCTTCCCAAGGATTCAGCATTATGTGTGTGTGGAGGGGGGAGAGGAATAAGACCTTGTTTGGCGAGTATGCGATAAATTTAGAGAAGAACGATCTTGCTTTTTTTCCTGAAAAATTGACCATTATAATACCATTAAATTAGTAGAACAACGCTTTTAGAATAGAATTTTTTTCGGCCAATGGATTCGAACAGATAGAAAAGTGTACTTAAAATCATTCTTCGACAACTTTTTTCGATTATGTCGAATCTTCCAAAAAAATGGTACAGATTATCGGGTTGAAAATTTTCTACGTATCCCTTTCAGTGTAAAACGTACTTAAGTTTAATTTCGAAAATATCATATCAAAAATAATTTCAGAGCCCTGCGCAAAAGGAGGATTGCACATGCGTTGAAAGAGTGGACAATAGCAAGTTCTTGTCCCGACTTGACAAACATTTGCTACTGTATTGTTTCTGCACATGCGTGTTCTTACTGGATGGATTTTAGCTGGCTGAATGTCAATCCTACTTGAATGTTCGACGGCTCATTCTAGAGGGAGGTTTTTTTTTTCTGTACCTATAGTTTTTCTGTTTACTTTTACCTTCAGATTGATGTAAAAGTAAACAGAAAAATGCAACAGAGATCTTTCAGCTTCTATCCCTCCAAATTCCTTATCTGATCTGATAAGGAACTGTGCATCGAGAGAAATTATTGATAATAATCGAGAGAAATTATTGTGGGCCATTTCAGATAGCCAATCCAACAACTTAAAGCAATAATATAGATGCTGTGCCTTTTTTTTAAATATATTTTGATACTTTTCATAAGACTTGGATTAGGCTAATTAATAAAAATCTGAACAATCGGCGTTGATATTTGATTAGCTTTCGCTCAATCAAATTCCTATTTATGTTGAGATTGATTGATTTTCCAACTTTTTGTTATTTTATTTTTTGATGGCAATAATTTGTATTATTCTATTTTTCATTTTTTTGAAATGACCGCATTATGTTTTTTTGTCTTCATTCAAATCGTTTGTGCTTTGTTTTAGTGCAAAATTCGTGCTAAAATACAGACGAATAAATGTTTTTTTCAGAAAGATTAACTAACTTAGACAGAGCAGGTTTTCGAGTGGAATATATACGAGATAATACATACTAATTATTATTCGGAAAAAAAACAGAGATATCCATTAATTCATGAAAAAACAGCAGCAATTATACGACAGTTGCATTTATATTCATTCAGGACACGAAATTTCCGAGAGTGTCTAAAACATAGTCAGTCAAAAAGCTTCATTCGGCTTGATATCAAGTTTCTGAAACAAAAACTGAATTGTAATAATTCTGAAAAATTAAAATTTAATTATTTCTATCTAGAACAAGTAAAAAACTATTAGGAAGTCAAAAATGTTATTTCTTAATAATAGATAAAGCCTTTTTTTAAAGGCTGTTCGTTGGTAGATAAAATTATTAACATGTATAAAACTTTTATACGCAAAATAAAATGGCAATGGGTAATCAACTTAATGACAGAATCTATAATTTCATCTGTTTGAAAAATGCATTTGAAATTGGGCTAAAAAGGTTGGTAAGATTTTTAATGCTTCAATAATTCTGATTTATATTTTTAATAGCTTTATTTAAAAAAATGCAAGTGGAAAATATATTCCTGGAATAAGAATGAATCAAAAAATTACTCTATTACAAACATTTCGAAATACTGAAATTCTGAATCTATCAACTTGTAAATAATCCGAAAAAAGATTCATCATCATCATTCTACAGATTCTTTTCATTAAATATGATATTAAATAAAGAAAGATTTCAAACATTTTTTTCTCCCTTTCCTTGTTTATATGTGATAATTTTGTTTACCAGATTTTCAATTAAAAAGTAGAGGAAATAGAATTTCCATGATTTCTTTCCTGTTTGGA
>JAPMOR010120435.1:0-45747 GCA_026543865.1 Argiope aurantia | reverse complement strand
TGTGAAATTTCATATGAAGCATTTCGGAAATTACTTGGTAATGGTAACTATCGATTAATTTTGTTAGATGTAAATCAATCAAAATACTCTACAATCAAAATACTCAACAGTTCTTACTTAATTTATAAAAAGAAACATGTATTTCTTAGAATATTTCATCGTAATGTTAAATATCTGTTTCTCTTTCTAAAAAGTGTGAAATTTCATATGAAGCGTCTCGGAAATTACTTGGTAATGGTAACTATCGATTAATTTTGCTAAATGTAAATCAATCAAAATATTCTACAAAATGTTGCTAAACAGTTACTTTATTTATAAAAAGAAACCAGCGGAAGTAGTCTCCCTAAAACTTATTCGCATACTTTCCAACAAATCTTTTATCAACCTCTTCAGCATAAAATTGTGGACATAAGAGTAAGACTTTGAATGCCTTGCATGGCATTGGCAAACAGTAGTTACGAAATATTGATGGGTAGTTTAGCTCCTTTTTCGCTAAGTTGGCGATAATGCACTAAAGCTGGTAACCCTGGTTTTCTCTAGTCTAGGACTCCTGCGAAAAACACGGCGTAAGCTCTTTGGAATAAATATTTCATTTTTACTAAATCAATCATGTAATTCTTTGCGATATTTTTGGCTATTAATCCCTGGCGTTAAAAAATGGATAACCAAAAATGGAATATATGTGTTTTATACGCCTTGTTTCCCACCGAATTATAATCGAAGCTAAAATATGATATAGAACTAGAATTATAATCGCAAAATTGCTTACCAAATTTGATATACTTAGTCATTACGTTTTGAGTTATTGGGTTTACATGCTTCTGAAAGTACTGCCTATAGAGAGTCAATTTTTGAGGAATTTGGTTCAAGATTTGATAAGTTTAACATCTGAAATATGGATACCTGTGTACCAAACTTTATTCATTTAGTCGCCTTCGCTTTGCAGTTATCTGTGTACCAAACTATATTCATTAGCAATATTCAAACTATATTTATTATCTTAAACCCCATGTATCAAACTATATTTATTTAGTCACCTTCGCTTTGCAGTTATCGAGTTAATTTCTATTCGGACAGCGCACGGAACCGACTTCCTCTGAATGGATTTTTGCTCAAAATTTGATAGAAATTCAGCAATTTTGTATATATAACTCATAGCAAATTTCATAAATATAGTTCGAAGCGTTTTTGAGTTATCTTAGCTGAAGAGAGACGGATAGAGTCATAACAAAAAAAATGTGTTTTTCGAAATCGGAAAGATCTAATTCATAAAAATCTCGAGTTTGAATTTTTTAGCGATTACAATGCTTTCTATATACTTCGTATACGAAAAAAAAATATTTAATTATTTTTTTACTTTATTTAATTAGAAATAATTATTATCACTTGTGAATTTTCACATGAAGTGAAATTAAACGTATATAGAAAAATTAAGCCATATTTTTTATTCTAAAATAAGGATTTTTAAAAATTTCTTAAGAAATCGAGAAGAAAAAAAAAAATTCTTCCAGTGTAAGCATTTTTTCTATGAAACTCCGAAAATTCTATTAGTATCAAATAAATAAAATGTAAAATAAAATTGATGCAATTTAACATTTTTATTAAATTTGTGTGCAAATCGCCACTGTGGCTTTTTCTCTAATAAAAGTTATTAACTAAACGGCTTGTAAAAAGATAGATAATAATCAAATAACAATAAAAAGAAATCAAACGCTTTTCGAATGACAAAGGGCACAGTTTAGATAATGTTAAAATTAATGACTGTTTGGTGCGAATCAGTGATATCTAGTCTTATCGCACATATTTTAATGATTCATAAAAGTACAATTCCGGTACAAACGGCAGACCTTTCAATGACACAATTATTCACATTCTAGACGTGTTCTATTTCTTAATTCTTTGTTTATTGCACATTTATCTATATTAGATAAATTAATCCATACATTTTCTATAAGAGAGAGCATTTAGAAGTTGGGAATCGAAATTTCTGCAATGTTTACAGATATTTAACAAAGCAGTCTGAATCACTGGCTATCCAAAGGGCAAGATAAACGAATTTCGAAATGCACGTGTTACTTTTTAACTGCTGAAATCGAGCATTTGAAAATTCGGTAAATACGGAATATTATTTCATTTCTAACCTTACAAAGGTTATTTTGTAGGTTACCTGCATAATCCGCAGATCATCAACTAGACACTCGATAAAGAGAAAATATTTAAACATTTAAAATAAATCTTTATTATATTCGATCTAAAACAATAGTCTTTGCTCGAATAATGACACTGTTTCTGCTTACTTAAATCAATACTCAAATGATGGAGTAATATTGAGTGCATCTAACAGAAAAACTTTGACGGTCAGCTGGTTTGTCGAAAATATTTCTTTCAAATCTTTTATGCATACCTTGATGTTTGTGATTCTCTCAATAAAGCTCAGAGTGGTCAGTTTTTCATGTATTATTATAATTAAATTAATGAATTAACAACAAAAAATGAAAAAATTATGCGTCTGTATTAATGTAGCCAAAACACGAACGACAGCTTTGATTACATAAGTCTGCATTTCAATGTTCGAGAAATTACCTAGGCAGGGTGTATGAAACTCTTGTTTTATAAATGATTCCGAACTTTTACAAAGCAAATAATTCATATTACCGATATAAAATGGACATTAATGATTTTCCAAATTTAGTGGAATTTCTCCAAAGTAACATTTTTCCTATTAATATTTATTTATAAAAAGTATCATTCTTAAAAAATGCACACATATTCTTCATAAAAATATTACAGGTATTAAATGTAGGTATATGCTTCTAGTTGGAAAAAAAATGCTCTAAATTATGTGATAAATTAAATTTTTTGTTTTTGTTTATGCCAGTAAATGTAGTACTGGAAAAAAATTCAAATACCTCAATTTTGGAAAAATTATCTGTTCTATTAGTCATATTTAATAAAATATTTCTAATAAAATGACATTTTTAATAAAAAAAGAGTCCCACTCTTGTCAGACTAAAATTGACCGAGTTATGAAACTTTGAATATCGTTATTTTAGGCCAATCAAAGGCCGAGTTGAAGAGATAATGTACATTGATTAAAGTATCTTTCTCAGTACTGTCATTGAAATGATCTAACTGTTATAGTGAAAACCCGAAATCAGTCAAAACGCGAATTAACTAGGGAAAACGCGTTCTCACTGATAGTGCTAGGGAGAACGCGAATTAACTAGTTAAAAAGCGTTCTAACTGCCAACGCTAGGGAAAACTCGTTTTATTAGTGTTTTGAATGATTTGTTAGACAATATAATTTAATCCAAACTTATTGTATAAAATTATACTTACTAATACGGTGTTTAAGGAAAGAACCTATCATTGAAGAAAAAGTACTTCACTTGAATATTGTTTAATTAGCACAGTTATTACAAATTACTTATTTCGACATAGCAAACTGCAAAGAGAACCATTTTTCATACAGAAACAATCTTTGAATATCTTTGAAGAACAATCATTTTCACAAGAACAGCGGGCGAACTGTTATCCAAGAACTACAGTTCTTTTTCTTGTTGCTGTTCTCGGCGAAATGTCCTGAGTCGGTACTCGTTCTTGAGTCAAGAAAATTTGCGGTGACACATCGAATTGAGATCTCAAAATAAGTGAATATATTACATTTTTGCATCAAATTTTGTACTCTGGTTAGCTGTAGTCTACTGCATACATATAAAGTTAATATAAGTAATAACCATATATTTATTGAATAAATTTTGAACTAATTAAGTTTAAATATCAATTCTTACAGTTTATTCAGAATTCTATCTTTCGTGCCAATTTTGTACAGGCCATCTTAATTCTTTTCTAGCACTTCACCGATGAGATTTCGCAAATCAGCTTTTACTCTATCAACTTCTGGAATGAGAACAACAACATTACCTCAAATATAAAACTTAGGATGTGTCGCATTGGAGATCTTTTTCATTGCTTTGTTATTGTTTCTTTGGGTTCCTTTCTAATTAGAAAAATGTTGGTCAACTTACTAGCAAGCATATGCACCTCTGATTATGCTTATTCAGTTTCTTGCTCTTCTGCATTCATGTCCTCGAAAATTTTCTGAAGATCATTTTCGTCTTCGATATTTTTATAATATCTGATTGTGGTTGTCATTCCAACTCTTGGTTCAATCCCAAACATAGATTTATATGTTGATTGTTTAATTCTTGAATGCAGAGCTCTGTTTTTCATGAATTGCACAAAACGAAGACTATTGGACCATCTTGCAGTTTGATTATCCTTCATCCATGAAGCCAACATATTTTCTGCGTCTTGGTTGGCCCTCTCAACCGAACCCTGCGACTGGCTGTGCCGATGTTTCCCATGAACAATCTTCAATTCTGGCCAATATGAACATAACTGCTCTGCAACGGAATTTACAAACTCTCTTCCATTATTAGATTGCTGTATACAAAGAGCCCCTAATATCAAAAAGATATCAAGTACCTGGAAAGCAACCTCTTCCGCTTTTTCTCTCTGAAGTGTCGTAGCAACACAAACTTTGTCAAATGTTCCTGATAAACCATAATAAACTTAAATTCATTATCTGCCTAAGATTGCATGTCAATCAAATCCATTTGGCACCGACTATTCTTTTCTGAGTGAATAATAGGTTTAGAAACCAAACTTTATATTTATATATAATATAATTTCTTTTGACATGTTTCCCACATCAATAAAAATTTTGTATGATCTCAGTAGTTATGCTAGCAAATTTTCAATTTTAAATCTGTCTCTAACTCCATGTCTCCAACTCACGTGCAAATTCGATAGCATCAAGAATTTCTTCAACTAGTAAATAATATTTTATAGGCACATTTGAAGAAATAAACTTTCTTACTCCACTGATTTCAAGAGTGTCAAATCTTTTTGATCTTCAGTACTGAACATAAGTCTTGCTAACTGCAAATTTTGCTTCTTCAACCTCAGATAAGAGAGCGTTGCATTCATCATGTGTCATAGCTTTATTCTGTTTTTTTTAATGTAAAAAATTGTAATTGTCCAAGAAATTTATTTGATTTTTTTAGAAATATATTTTATATTCATTGTTAATGCTTTTTGGCGCAAAAAGTATTAACCTTTTCTTTACTCATTTTAAATATATCAACAGTACAAACACGCTCGGACATGAATAAAGCTAGACGACTACATTTGCTTTGAAAATTTCACAAGTAAGAAATCTAGAATCATATAGTTTTAACTAGACAACACCTGAAATAACTAGAGAAAACGGATTTTCCCTAGAGTTGTCAGGTAGAACGCGTTTTACCTAGTTAATTCGCGTTCTCCCAAGGACTGTCAGTTAAAACGCGTTTTCCTCAAAGAATTCGGGTTTTCCCTAGCGCTGTCAGTTAAAACGCGTTTTCTTGAGAGAAATCGCGTTTTGACTGATTTCGGGTTTTTACTGTCACAATGAATGCACTTAGTTTAACATGTTATTCGTAACACTCTGCTGCACCACAGCATTCATTTTACAGTTTATCTATCATTACTTATGTATTTGAACTTACACTTAGTTTTGCCACGGCAAAATCGGATCCGAATATGACATAGTCAGCATGAGAGCAAGTAGAAAGTGGATCTAATAGTTAGTTATAAAACAATGTTTTTGTGCGTTTTGTGTTAATGTGTGTGTGCGTAAAAAATCACGTTTTTCCAGGAAAGTTTTCCAGGAATATAGATAAACTTGAAAAGCTAAACTTTATCTAAATATAAAATCTGATCCAAATCGTTAGAACCGCTTCTGAGATACATGAAATAAATTTATATACTATATAAAAGAATTGCTCGTTTAAAGTTATAAGCTAAGATTGGAACCTTTTTTTATTTAAAATATTTTCTAAATGTAATAAGACAGTGTCACTAATATTTTATTAAATATGTGTAATAAAAACCTGAAACTGTACATAATTTTCTCAGCACTGTATTCATTCAAATAACGTAAAATATATATATATTTTTTAGCATTTTATTTATAGCATTGTTCCAATTGGAGCTATATTCCTATTTCGGATCGTTTAGAAATTTGTTACGAATAGAGTGAGCATCGAATGCGTTTCTCCGTGTATAAGTCAGATTTAGAATTCAGTTATCTAGAATAACATAAATTCACTGCAAGCATACTAAATTTGTCATGGTTTTGTTTGTTTCCAGCGAAGACAGGTGAAAGCAAAAGTAATTTATGTAGATTGAAGTAGAAGTACTTATTATTCTTTCACCATCTTCGATAATAAGGGATTTTTAGGTTGGGAATTTTAGCTGGACCTTGCACAATTTATGGAGTACGAATTAAAATAATTTTCAGCTGTATATACTGATTAATTGTTTTGTAATTGAGTTTAGAATTTTTACAGAATCATTATTTATATCAAACTTGCACGAAGAACTTTAAATGGAATCTAATATTATTTGTGCAGACGATAATTTTAAGAATTATTAAATTTTAAGAATTGTTCGTAAATATAATGAATATTTTAAGAAAATCGAAATTATTTCATATTAATATCATATTCAAAACTCCTTTGAAATAAAAAAAAGTTCAAATTCTTTTTACAAAATGCCGCTGGAGTGCAAAAATAAATAAATAAATAAATAAAAAAAATAACATTAAAGATAAGAAAGATAAAAGATAAGTAGAAGAAAAGACTTTTTATATTCTTATTGTAATGTATACAAAGAAAAAGTATTGTAATTGGGAAATTTTGCTTCATAGAGTAATTTTCTATCTTAAGATTTTGAAGATACTCCGAGTCTTATATAACCTTCAGTTCGAAAAATACATTTTAGCAACTATGCTTATTTATGAATGATATCCAGGGGGGGGGGGACAAGACGAATGAAATTGATGCATAGTCTTTTGATCAAAAATCGGCATTCTACATCAGTCTGTTCATCCGTTCGTATGCATGTGAATAACTGAGAAATACATTAAGGTAGATGGGTAAAATTTGGTGTATGGTTATCAAAAGTATTATAAATGTTTATCATATTTTGGACAGATTAGATATTTGTAAGTCATTCATTACATTATTGTTACATTAATTAATTAAATACATTACATTACATTAATTGATAATTCAAAATTCAGCAAGTTGAATGGATTTTTATTTCAATGTTTTGGATCTTTGCCAAATTTTGGACCAAATATATCAAAAATCAAATGATCCTATTTGCAAGCTTGGGTTTATTTAATGTATAATTAAGTTAAACACAACATTCTGCATTTTGTAAAAGTGAAAGGAAAAGAGTATCAGAACGTCTAGGGAAAAAACTTTCTACTCAAGATCTAGAGGGGGTGGGGATCTGTAGGCCCTGGCTCTCTGTCAATTGAAGATTTACTTTTCCTTAAATAATATCGGAAGTTTTATCTTCAAAAACATTTTAACATCATTTTTAAATGTAAAAAAAAAATTAAGTTTTTTAGTAAAACTAACTTTATTTTACTATTTTTTAATAATTTTGATCAATTAAAAATATTTTTCAATACTATTTTTCATTCTATAATTATTGGATACTGTGTGGATACTGTGTGACTTAGCCATATACCAAGCGGGAAACTTGATGGGGCCGTCGAAGAGCAATTCCACCTAGCACGAAGGAACAAGCTACACTTGATGACATGCAGCAATAAAGGGCCCTTGTTAACAATAAATGACCCTCTAGAGAAAACGGACATTGGTGCAAAAGAAGAATAGAAAAAAAAAAAAGAGAGAGAGAGAGAGAGATTACATTTTACATTGCATACTAAGTTGTAAAACATTAAAAATGCATCAAACACATTAAATGAGTGTTAACTTTTTACATTATGATATTGGTAAATATAAAAGATTTGACAAAATATCCCTAATAAAAGATTTAATTGCTGGAATTTTTATGAATTCTTTGACTTCAAGAGATATACAATTTCGTGGCCATCATTTTGACCAAGTTATGAGTTTATTAAGCAAATTTTTATATGCATGCTATCTTTTCTATATAATTAGGAATAACTTTTTTAAAAACAATATAAAGGCAGGTTGATTAACCCGGCAACATTATCACGCAATCTTGGTTCAAATTAGAATTTCGAATCTTCTTATTTTTTTTTTCTTTTTGAAATCGGGCCATATTTTAAGTTAGAAAGCAGATGATTATATACCATCATCTAAGTAATTGTCTTATAAGCAATCATCTGATTTAACATGAGAGAATGTTGAAATTCTCAGAAGAAAGCAAAAAGTGAATGGATACCATAAGTTCCATTTACAACGACAAACTGCACTATCTCCAGAAATCAAACTATAATATGCATAAATTTTTAAAACTTTTTATGCATCGTTTATTTTATCATAGCATATTTAATATGTTTTTAAATCTCATAATTTAATTTTTTTCTATTCTCTGATATTTTAAGCTTAACGGAGAAATTTATATATAAATATTTTTGAAATTCACCTTCACACTTAACTTTATTAAAATGTACGAAAGCAAAAATGTTTTGGTTTAATTATAAACTATATGAAATCAGACGGAGTAGTCTCCCCGTAACTTATTTGTATACTTTGTAGAAAAGGTGTTATTTATCCTTGATCATAAGGCAAAATCATGACTTTTTATTTTTTTTGTTTTCTTTTCCAAATTCCCGTACATGAAAGTAGGAAGACTCTTAATTTAGAAAAGGAAATTAAATATGCATTTTGGACGATTTTTTTTTCTCGACAGATTGTCTAAAATTTGACTCTGAACCACAATTTTACTAACAAGATCACATACCAAATTTCATTTTTTACTAATTAACTAGGCTTTTATATTTACTACGAAAGTACTAACCGAAAGATGGTCTTTTGACAAATTTTTTTCAAATCTGATAAAAATTTATATACATAGATGCCGAAACTGGGCACCAAATTTTATCCATCTAGATCTTTAAGTTTTGTAGTTATCGTGTTTACATGTACATGGGCAACGAGTACATGTACATACAAACTTCTCGTGAAAGAATTTTGTAAATTTGATGTGAGGACCAAACAAGAAGTTTCGCTTATTTTCCTCAAAGCGGTTTTGAGTTATCGTTTTCATAGACTGACATAATATTAAAAATGTATTTCTTAAGACATGGAGATTTATCAAAAATTCAAGTTCGAATTTTTAAAATCTATTACAGCAGTTTCATTATGCATACTTTGAATAAGAGAAAATAAAAAGATAAAAATTCGAATAAGCAAATAATTTGGGAAAATAATATAATTCTGTGAAGAATGTTCTAACAAGTATATAGAAGCTCATGGAAAACATATCAGTTGGTTTATCATGTAAAGTATGCTATCAGTTGGCAGCTGGGCAAAGTATGTTATCAGTTGAGTAAAATATGTTATCATTTGGTTTACTATAAAACCTGGTTTGACTGGTTCTCTTTCAGTTGTCAGGTAACTCTTAGTCATTGCAAATTTAATATTTTCTCCAACTTCATAATGCATATATCATTAAAAATAATTAATCATAGAAAGGAAAATATCCCTGAGTTTACTTTTTTATGCCATGTACAATATTAAGGAAATCGTTTCAAATTGAGTATTTTTTCCAACTTCATAAATGTGTATATCATTAAAATAATAATTAATCGTAGAAAGGAAAATATTTCACTAAATTTACTTTTTGTATGGCATCCACAGTATTAAGGAAAGATCTAGGCTAATAATAAAAATGAATGCGTGTTTATATCCTTGTTAGTATATCATTGTTTGTGTGTATATAATAGAGCTGTATAGAACAGACCATTAGATCTAGCGCTACAAAATTAGATTTACTTTGGAAAATAAATTGTGCACATCTTGGAGTTTTTTTTTTAATTTTAATTTAAAACTAAGCGACTAAACTTCATTACAGACACCTGTTAAAAATTACACTTTTCTGGGCTTAGTTTGCAGTGAGACTTAACATAATCTTTTATCTGTTAATATGCTGTAGTCATGCTGATTTTTCTTAAGCATGTTTAACATGATCGTGCAGGTTAAAGTTTATTATTATTTACTCGTGTACAGCAAACTTATTGTAATCTACAAAAAATTCAAACTCGTCATCTTGACAAATCTTCATTTTTTAAACCTCCTTGGTTTCGAAAAACATAATTGAGGCATTTTGTCAGACTGTCTATGACAAAGATAATTCGAAAACGTTTTGAGCCAGACGAATGCGATTTATTATATGGGCTTTACACCAAATTAGTAGATTTCCATTAAGAGTTCAGTCAAATTCAGCGAAAGTCTATCTGTCCAGTTGTTCCAAATATAAGTTAACACGATAATTAGAAAATGAAGAGAGCTAGATGGATAAAATTTGGTACACAGATTTAATATCTAAGATGAAATATCTATCAAATGTGGAACCAAATCTTTCAAGGTTTTTATTTTCACAAGCATGTAAACATTATAACTGAAAAACACAATAAATGAAATGTATCAAATATGGTATCATTATTACAATCGTTGAAAAGAAACGCATCTAAAATATATATTCGATTTTCGGGTACAAGAAAACGCATGCCAGGAATTAATCGCCAAAAATAAAAAAAACCCGCCAAATATCAGACGATAAATTTAGTAAAAATGTTAAAGTCACGCCAAAGATTAGTATTTCTTAACTATTCTTCGCCACTGCTAGTCAAGGCATTGGCCCTATCCAAATGCTAGGTGAAAGAGATAAGACATTTATTAAAATATGCCAGCGAGTTTTGGAAAAGCAACTTCCACCGGTTATTATTTATGATGTAAAAAAAGCGTAAAATAATTTTCAACTTACGACAGTGCATTCCCGATGCATTATCGTATAACTCAGTTATAAAGGTCTTATCTCCCTGTACCCGTATAAAATTGTGGACCTTGGATAAGGCCACGAATGCCTCGCAGGGCATTGACGAACAATAGTTTCGAAATATAGATCTTTGGCATGAATGCAACATTTTTACTGACGTTATCGTGCGAATGTTTCTTGGACGGTTTTTTAATTAACTCATTGAAATCAAAATTTGATACGGAACTGCAGTTGTAATCATAAAATCACGTATCGAATTTCATTGATTTAAGATATCCGACTAGGTGAATTCGGAGGGGATTGAAAACAAAACAAAACAAATATTTTACTGTTTATACATTGTTGTTTTTTTATTAAAATAAGGAAAAAATGATGAATAAAAGTGAAATTATTTAAATATATACAAAGCTTTTGAAGAAAAAGCATATTTCGATGTAAATTATAGCATTTATTTATAAAAGCTAGGATTGTTCTAGGGAAAAAAATAGTGAGTTTTTTATTTTTCTTTGTAAGATTACATGTGTAACAAACATATCTTAGAGTGTAACTAACTATTATCTAAGAATTACATTAAAAAATAAAATTTTTGTATGTAATATATGAAATTTTTTTCAACAATATTTACATTAAGCAATCATAAATCTATTTCTAGAGCTTTCAACATCAAATCCATAATTTATTACATTTTGCAGAATATAATGAGCACTTATAAATTTCATTAAGATACCCTGAATTTTTTTTTTTTAAAGATATGACGATACTCAAAAAACTAACTCGAAGTAGAATTATGAAAAAACTGGTTCGTCAAAATACGTATTTAAGGTTTTTAAATGATTATAAATAAGCATTATATATATGTCAATAGATTGCTATAACTTCGTTTTTGATTGTCATAGAGAGAAAATAAAGATATCACTGGAAACAGAAAAGTACCGATTTTTTTGGTACTTCGAAAATAAATAAATTAATAAATTAAAAAAAAGATACAGATTTTCATATAAATTCATGTTTTCAATCTTGTCGGATGCCTGAAGAAATTTCATTTTTGTGTTACTATGTTCAGATGCATGAGAAAGAACAATTCGTTAAAGGTCAACCTTTTTATAGAGTTGGTTAAAAATTTATAAAGACTATATATTTTAAATGCTAATTCTGTATGCCAAATTTTATCTGCTTAGTTTGTTACGTTTTGTAGTTTACTTGAACTCGAACATCCAGACAGACAAATTTCCTGTGATAGATTGTAATCTCATATACCAAATTTCGTCTTTCTAGCTGAAAGCATCATTAAATTATCGTGCTCATAGACATACTGGCGCAAAGCAAAAATATGTTTGTTAAACTGAGAGAGATCTCAAACGAGGAGATTAGGGAAAATCTCGACTTTCTTGCATTTTTCGATGACTACAATTCTTCCTCTATACTTCGTATAGAAAAAGTAACAATAATGAAAAAAACAGAAAAAAAAAAATTATATTGCAAAATAACAGATATTGTTGAAAAGATAATTTTTGAATTTAAAATGATGTCAAACCATTTTCTTTCTGTAATATTTTGGAAGTTAGGGCAAGAGAGTGCCAAAATTTCGCTAAATTTTTAATTAATTAAAATTTTTAAAAAATAGTCCGAGGTGCACATTCCCACTTTCAAAACACACTTCTAGCCTGTATCGCACCACACAGTATTGTAATAATGTTTCATATTTCATTATGATGTTAAAATCTAATTTAAAAATACAATTGAATAACATACAAGCAAAATGTTTTCTTAGTTATAAATGCTTCGTAATGGATATACGCTTCTTATTTAAAATTTCTTTTATATTATTGCATATATTTTTAATAAAGATTGAGAACTTGTGGTACAGGATATAACTTTGTAATGCTTTTTAAAAATCTCTTTTGTATTCTATAGGATAGCACTTATAAGGCTAATTATCAATAATGATACGATTTGATTATTTACTAAAAGAATATCTAGTGAAAGCACTTTTTAAAAGGAAATAAAGTGCACAAATCAAGAAATAAAGAAAGCACAGACATTTCGGAAACAATAATAAACTTTATATTCGACTTTAATATTCTACAATACATATAACAACATTAAATATTTTTTTTAAGTTGACTAGGAGCATAATGCTCTATGAACGACGAACAATTATTTTCAGTCAAGCAAAAATATGACATCTCTGGGATATAACAGAATCGATAAGATATTTGGTCAAACTGTGAGAAAAAACAATTCTTTCAGAATCAGTGTAATGTTCGATTACACCTACGTCATGATTTGACAAATATTTAATAGATCACTTTAACATGTCATTGAAACACAGTCTAAATTATACAGCTTCATTCAAAAGTGTAAATGCATTTCTAAGGCAGAAAGAGTGCTGAAATTTTGCGAAAAAGTACAACACACTTAGAAAGTAAAATATTTGAAAATTTAATGAAGTTAAAATTCAAAAATTCTTGTATTATATTTTATGCTTGCAGTGTTAAATTACAAGACATTTCATATTTAATGAAAGATGAAAGTATTACATCCACAAATGATTTTTTTATATTAAATTCATGTATCTATATGAACAAATTTTGATAAAAGAATTAAAGAAGTCCAGTTCAAAGTATATTTCAAATAAAGAGTATCCATATACAAATATTTCTAGTAATAAAACTGCCGAAAAGATATCTGATTTTTTTTTCATATTTATTATGTAACAATCTCTTTTGTCAATGTATAACATAGAATTATTTTTACAATTCTATGTTAAACAATGAAGTGCAAAATTTTGGCACTTTTTTAACTTTCTGTTTGCAAAGTTTAATTAAGATATATTAAATTTTGAATACTGGGATTAAAAATTGTTCAAATAATGCATTTTAAGAATCGTTAACAATCTATAGATAATTAAAACATTTAAATAAATTAGCATTCACTTGAAATAATTGTTTTTCATATAACTAATGCGATATCAAGATTGATGTTAAAATGCACGCTTTCACTAAAAATTATTTACAATTGCATCTTTCTTCCAAATTAAGAATTCAATTTTTTGAACTGAACTTCTAAAATTAAAAAAAAAAATTTAATTGATGTTTAATTTTTTTCTCGAAATTCCAGAATTTAAAATCCAATAAAATTTTATAACATAAGTACATTCAACTCTGAAATTTCAAAATAAAAATATCAAAGATATATATAACGAATTTTAAAATCAAATAAATAACTATATAAGCAAAATATAAATTTCTCTATTCCTAATGTATTTAAATTTTTTTTAATGATATGCCATATTTCAATCGTTTAAACTACTTTTAATCATGGTAGAATTGAATAGCACAACAAAACAAAACAAATGGAATTTGAAAACGAAAAGCTCTATGAATATACAGTAATATAAATTCTTAAACGATTTCAAAGTAGTGTAAGAAATAGGAATTACCTTTAAGAACAAGTAAAATGCAAAACAGTTCAGTAAAAATGTCCCATTTATAACAGAGAATAGAATTTCAAAAATAAAGTTCAAAGTTAACAATACATTATAACAACAAAGTTTTGGAACACTAACAATGATAATATCATGTGAGACATATAACATTTAAATAAATAATATATACAGAAACAAACAAAAATTTACATAATGGCAAAAAACAAAACAACAATAAAAGTACATCGAGGGAAGGAATAAAAGATGACAATATCTTCATCAAATAACGCTTAAAATAGTAAATCATTTGTTCAAATTTACTTATGTGTAATAACAATATAATTTCATAATTTATAACATAAAATTAACAAGCATAATTGTGTTTTTCCATTCAATATTTTCTTTTAATAAAAGAAGTTAGATAAATATTTTAAATAAGTTATTTACATATTTTTGCACAATTATTTACATACATTTCCAAATAGATTTGTATCTTCAAATTTAAACGCATTTTTGGTTTGAATTATAACATCAAAATCGTTAATAATATATAATTTGTAGTTCACAAAGAAAAAAAAATTTAGTGAACTTTGATGCATAACACAATAATGAATGAAAAGTGAAATGCAAACTTTTGTAGTATGAGAACATGAATACATGCATGAACATTTTTTTAAAGAAAGAAGTCATCCTCTTTCTAACAGTATACTACATTCACATCTTCCAAAGGTATGCTTTTTATGAACTGACAATTCAGCAAATATACAATGAACTTCCCAATGCTTCCCAAACCGTTCTGCAACTTTAAAACAACTGGCAGCATGTAGTATTATTTCAGCCAGTGAACACATATGGCATAAAATGACGACTAGATCCCAGTGAAGATTTTAAAAAAATACATCACAGAGCTTTTTTAAGTACATTTACATAGAGAAAGAAGTATTAATTGTACCAGAGATGAAAAATAGGCGAGGCAAACGCGCGGTGCTGATACTAGCGATTTCCTTATTTATTTCTTTTGCCACCAAAAGGCAATAAATATTTCAATCAGTTCTGGAAACTTTCCTGCAGTTAACAGTAAAGATATGTTTCAAGCAGAGAATACAGCTCATGGACAGACACGACTTAATTCTCGTAGAATTTCTTGTACAACAAAATTCTTTCAGAATTCGAATTTTTTTTCTCCCTCGACGCATGCTCGAGGAATGTTCTAGCTAAAATGAGCGCGAATGATGTGTGCATGGAACTTTACTAACTTATAACGTTTGTTTTGTATTAAATCATGGGATGATGAGACATATTTCAATAATGTGAAAACTCGGAACATATGCACAAAAGATATTGCACAAAACGTTTCGGTTGATTTACCGAACTGGTTCACGAAAGCTCGGCACAATACGAAATGGACGAGATACACCGTGATTGTTTTTGCCAATTTCTGATCAAACTTATTCGAATTCTGTAAACTTTCGAGATTTGTGTGCAAGATATTAATACGTGGAGTAGAATCATTACATGTGCGATAAAATGAGGTATTTTCATAAAGTTTGAATGGTGCGATCTTTGAAATTAAATTCGAAACTGACTAATATAGAATTTCAAAAATATAAGCATGACTCTGCATATACATTCATATTAACAATTAAGACTATATATAATTAGGTGATGAATTAACTTCATAATAATTTTCCTTGAATTTATTGTTATAGTTTATATATTACTCACTTTCATAAATTATTTATTTATTCATATTTAATGAAAATAGAGTAATTTATATGGAAGGATAAATATAAATTTAAGAATATGTATTTCATGAGATTAAGAATGACGTGAAGTTTTTTTATATTATATATTTTGCAAGTCATCTTTTTTTTAAAAAAATTTCGGTTATATTTAAAATATTATAAAGAAATTTTTGTAATGAAATTTTAAATTCAAGGAATATTGTCTTTGTTATTCAAATGCAAATATTGGCATTTACTTTTTTATATATAAGTATTGCTGTAGAATCTTTGTTTTAAATTCAAAATTTTGCCTTCAAAATAATTCTCGAAGAGCAGATTTTAAAGATGGAGATCGAAACGAAAGAAATAGTATTTATAAAATGAATGGAGAAATAATTTTAATAAATATATCTAATTTTTGTCATGAAGTTACAATAATTAATATAACATCCAACAGAACCAATAAATATATATATATATATATTTACGCATTGAACAACATATATAGATATAGAATAAATATTCAGTTTGAAACAGTTTTAAATACTCTCCACAGCAAAGGATAAATATATGTATATATATATATTGCACATAATTTTAAACAGCAGTTCTTTCAAAATTTTACTTCCTTGTATAATCTCCGTACAATGCAAAAGGAAAACTAAACTAGTATCACAGTCTACATGCCTGCACTGGTTTAATGAATGCCCAATAAGGACTAAAAGGAAAACAAATGCACTACAGTATATCCTATCACAGGTATTAGAGATATTAATATTCTAAAACTACATAAATCTGAAAGGAAAGTCAAGTTTGACTACACTATTATTAAATACTACCACTAATATTAGTTAAATTATATTATTATCAACAGTGTGAATATAACTATTTATTTGGATCTGATAATACTTGAAAGCTTATCATTAAAATATATTCGAATGCTAGCAAAAGTAAGTTAAAAGAACATGATAAGTTTGAATTTGAAAATCGAACATGCTCTGTTTAATTACAAAAAAAAAAAAAAAAAAAAAAGGAACTTTGGAAATAAGTCAATTATCTGCTTAAGTCCACCTAAAAAAATTAACTAATAAAATAGTTTAAATGTCAACCATATTTAATTCGGTGGTTCTAATGTTGCTTTGAATTTTATACTAAACAATATTAAAACACAACAATGTGAAAGATTAATGTTAAATTACAGAAAACCATTAATTTCATTTCATCATATGAGGTTTTTCTATATATACTTAAATGCAGAAGTATATATTCAACAATAGAAGATACTTTAAAAACTCAGTTATACAATATATACATATATATTATATATACCTGAGCTCCAATTATGCAATATTTTTCACATATTCAATGCAACAAAAAATAATGCCCTTTCTTAAAAATTAAGAACGTGGCTAATATAATATTTGCGAGAGCTACGTATCTTAATTTCCCAAAGAATTAAATTTGGTCAACTTAATTAAAATACTGATAAATAAGTTCAACTGAACGTAAATAGTAAATAAATTTCAAACAAGCAACAATAAAAATATACTCGCAAAAATGCCTCAAATATTTCTACAAATAAATGCCGAGCCCCATGTCTTCGTTTTGAAAGACCACAGAAGAGTTCAATAACAATTTTTACTGTAAATGATCCAACAATTAGTGCTTATCATCTTTGGTTTTCTATCTTTAAACATCGAAAGCGTCTTTTACTGCGAGTGATTTATAGCAACAGGTGGATGATCATTAAATACATTTATAAACTCTTAAACATTCTTTGATTACCAATCTTTAGCATCAGATACAGTTGAATTTAGAAAAAATTCCATCCTTAGCAACTTAGTGATTGTTGAAACAATGTCTTTTGGCAATCAGTTTTCGATTATTTGAAACACAGTCATATGTTAATTTTTGGTGATTTTTTTTGTAACAATTTATTTATCTTTCGACAACCCAGACGGGAAGATTCTACCTCGTGGCTTTTCAAGTCTTTTGATTACCAATCATCTATCAGTTTGCTGAAGCACGATTCTGATTGCATTTCTTTTTTTGTGTGTTTTCGTTTGAAGAAATCCCATCCATCTAATGAACGACCATCGAGTGCAGAGACATCGGAATTTTCTAGCTGACGGACATCTATCTGGGAGGAGACAATTTCTGTCCCAGATAGAACACTACTTGACAAGTCTATAATTTATCTCCTAAAAGATTGAATTACATATGGACTTTTTGGGCTACAGCGAAGATCCTTGAGTTCTTCGCAAGGGTGGACCCATCGCAGGGTGCGAAAGTTTCTTGTGACGGGAGGGGGGGTCATGCCCTGCGCCCAGGCGGGTCCCGAGATCTTGGTGTGCGGGGCCCAGCTTTCGCTCTGCCTGATGCGAACGGGTCATGCCGTGTGGATTTTCGCACCCTGCTAGCCACCCCGAGCTTCGGGCAAACAAAATGACCGGAAGTTGTCCGGCTTCGCTCTGTGGTCTTAGAAGGGCAGGCTGGACGTGAAGATGTTCTCCACCAGCGGAGGTGCGGGAACAAGGTCCTCCAGCCTAAGGTAGAAGATGCGCTGCAGTCCTTGTACGCTGAGTGTCCTCAGTTCGGGCAGCTGGGTGAGGATGCGACTGAAATAATGTCGCTTCTTCTGTGCTTCGTTGTTGTACGTGACGTGGTCGCGAAGGGATCCGATAATCTTCATCTGCACCTGCTCCACCCGTTGAGGCTCTTTGAGGCCATGGCGTTCTGTGAATTACAAAAAAAGAAAAAAAAATTATTATGATATACGAAACAGACAGAATATAAAGTACAAATAAGCTGATTAAGGTATAAGTTAATTATGGATTTATATAAGTTTAGTTGTTGAACTGTGAGCTAATTTGAAATGTAAGAATATTTCTTAAATGCCTGCTTAGGACAAAAAATTTTTGACTAAAATTTTTTTAAATGACTACTTTGACAAAATCGAAGTCGATAATTGATAAATAAAATCAATAATACCCCTAGCTTTTTTCCGATGGGGGAAAAAACGATTTTAAGAAATTTAAATCATATAAGGCTCAAAGTAAAAGCAAAGCTTCATTAAATACATATACAAATATATAGATGTAACTATGTATAAAAACGCGAATGCATTAAAAAAATTATTCAGAATATTTTTTTTTAAATAATGTATGGGAAAATGTACATTATTTGTATTTTGATAGAATAAAGAAAAACGCAAATTCCATACTAACAAGAATTTTTATAACTTTCATCTTAGATCTAGCAGTGCTATTAAGAAAAATAAATATTTTTTTAGCATTAGTCTTTTTTAAAGAGTTCTTATTTTTCAAATAAAATATTATGTTCATAATAAAATATTACATTTATATCAAATAATTATTTAAATAATTATGATATTTATTGAACGCTTGATAGCAGGCTCGTTACGGACTTTGAAATTACAGATCGTTTAATATGAGCAATTCCCTTCCAAAACTAATCTGAAATTTTTATTCTGTTTCCCAATCACGTGCAATTATTCGTTTTAGAATAAAATCTCTGACACTTACCAGTAACAAGTGCGAGTGCGCAAAGACAAGCGAAGGCAGAAATGTCGATGTCCATACTGTGCAGACTGGCAGAGAAATCCAGAATGGTATTCAACCAATCTCCAAAGATCTGCTGACATTGCTCTCGACTTAAAACAGTTCCGTTGCAGAAAGTTAATTTTTCGTCATCAGGATGAATTCTGAAAAGAAATAAGAAAAACAATTCAGATTAAAACAGAAGAGAAGATATTCACAAAAGTTTTAATATATCTTTTGGCGTTAGAATTGGAAAATGTCACAATAAAATGTTAATTGAACGAACGATTAAAAAAAAAAACTATTTGGGGAATTGAGGTATTCAAAAATGAATTTTAGAAGAGTTACTAATAATAGAGTTGAGAGAAAAACAGCTGATATAAATTATTTTAAAATGAAAAAAACAAGTATAAAAATTAAAAATAACAATTAAACGAAATGAATAAGTATTTTCTCTTAAAACTATAAGAGAAAAAAAAAAAAGCAAGCTGATCATTTGAACAAATATATCTATCCAAAATAATTCTAAATTGACTTTTATGTGAATAAACAACTATGAAATCTTTTTATGGAGAATTTCAGGAAATTTTAATTTGATCTGCATTGTGTTTAAAAAGTACTTACATTTTATTAGTCAGAGAAATTGGAAAACAGATGAAGAAAAAATAGGAACATTATAAAAAACGCTCAAAATTATTTTTTAAATAGCACGAAATAAAACAGATTTGAAAAAAAGAATAGTTTTAAGAATACATTTTCGGAATCATTCTGATTTATTTACGTAATAGAATTCGTTGACTGTATAAACTTGGAACAAAAATAAGAATTAAAAAAAATGAAAGCGTATATTACTATTTATATTATTCAATATTTGATACAATAAAATTCGTCCTAATTTATATAAGAAGATGCGATAATGATTAATTGGCTGAAGTTTACTTTCACAATCGATAAAAAGAGATTGCTGCAATCAGTTGAGCTATTTTTTTTTTCATCTAATCAGTCAGCAAAGCACCTGACTAGAGATGTAGACTTCAATGACAATTAGATAATGAACATTCATTTCACAAATCGTAAAGGCGAAAACAATTTTAAAAAAACTTACATTTCTTTTATATAAAGATAAAAAATGCATCAAAAGCTTATAATGTGATTTATTTGTTCATAATTAAATGCATTTTATTTTGATTAAAATATCTTCAAGCATTAGCAAATGATGATTGAATAAAAAGTTATTATTGAATAAAGAGTATTCTATAATCTTTGATATGCAGTAGATCTTGCAATTTATGAATAATAATTAAATGCTTTAAATTTCTTCCTGTAAAATTATTCGTTAGCAATGTTTTAAAACAAAAATAAATACATTTCATTAGTTCTCTATATCTATAATTTAAATTCTTGTCTTTACAACTATGAATGGCAACAGTCTATTATCGACATGCCTGCAGATTTTATTTATGTTAGGAGTAGCGAAAAAAATATGTGCTACTTTTATCTTTATTTCGTTTTAGGAATAAATACTTAATGTATTGCGATAAAGAATATCGAAAAAAGAGCAAGATATTTCGAATAGGATGAAATCGGGAAATCCCCCTTCTTAAATTTAAATATATGAAAGTGCAATATTTTATTATTTTTGTGTATATTTTTAGCATAAAATATCCGCATATATATAAATAAAGTTATATTATTGAAGCCATAATAATTTTGCAAGGAAAAGGCTTAAAAGTTTCAGAATATGTATATTCTTAACAAGAAATATATTAATCATTAAACTTAGCATTATTTGATCGAAATTGGGTTGATGTGTAGTTTAATGTTTTCCCCTGAGTTTTTCGCCAATATGGCAACCCAACCAAACGATCATCTAGCAACCCTAATGCTGTTTTGCTTATGTAGTTGGGAAAAGGACGCTTATTTAAAATTTTGTATGGAGAATGTTTCGATTGCTTCTTCCTTTCCTCCTTTTCTTTTGGTTTTAAGTACAGTTCCTGTTATTCACACAGTCCTTAAGTTCAATGTGCTAGCGAAGTTACTAAGTACTCGCTCGCGGCTAGCGAAGCCGTAGGATGTTTTTTTTTTTAAGTTAAAAAATTATGCCAGGTGCCTTCTTCAGACGCCGATTAATCGCATGCTCTAAATTTTGCACTTTAAAACATGACCGGCGCAGCCGGTTTGAAAAACTTCTTTATTTCAAAAAATTGTTAAGATAAGCAGCGATAGTGATCCAAAAGGTTAAAAAAAATAAAAATCTCAGATAAAACAATAATTATCAGTAAAGATAATAATTTTAATGCAGAAAGTGGTAACCATAACTATTTCACAGAAGTGTTTGTTTATTTTGTCCACCATCTTTATTGGCGACTTGGCATCTTGGCGCAGCATGGGGCACACTAAAGTGCACTTTTACATAAAATTGTTATTATTGATTTAATTACTTCTGGAATCTTTAAATAATAATAATAATAAAAGAATTTTTTTTCAGTAGTCTCACTTTTTGGAGAGAATTTTAAGTCTGCAAGTTTGCTGAAATTCAAACCATACATTTTATTTTGATAAATTTTCTGTTATAATAAGTCGAAATAATTTTGCAAGGAGAACGAAAAGATTTGACAAATACACGAATGGAGTTTCAAAACAATTTTGTATGAGTCATAAATTAACAAAAAATATTATCACTAATTTGTTTGTAATTTTGTAATATTTGTAATACTATTATTAACTTTGTTTGTAATATTATTTGTAACAATGAAATATTTCCTCACAGTAACTTCACATTTATATCTATAATAAATGATTTTTAAAAGGAAATTATGTCATATTTTTGCCGTCGAATACGAATTGAATGCGAATTTTAATTTTATTTATGTTTAACAACTAATTTTTTAAAATTTATCCCATATTAATTCATTCACAATAATAGAAAAGTAAATACGATTCTACGATTAAAAAAATACGATTGACAAATAACTATAAATACGATTAACAAATAAGGAAAAACATTGACTTTAAAAAAAAGTTCATCAAAATTTTTAGCATAAAAAAAAATCTAAATTGAAAAGTTTTCCTACCTGTAGGCTAACCTGAGTGAAAAAAGTTCCAAACAGGCTGAGTGGAACAGTAATTCCTGGTCCTCTTTTGTGAGATCTGCAAAACCTGGAACTTTGTCAGCGAACTGACGAATCACTTCGATCGAAGAGACGAGCAGATCATAAAACTGCTGCACCTGCTCAGCAGCTGTAGTTGTCTCCTGTTTCTGGCTGCTTGGTTCCTGGTACTGGAAAGAAACGAAATCGTTTGTTGAAAAAGAATAATTTTAGAATAACAGATTCAGAGAAAATAATGAAAAAAAAATGGTTGAAAATAAAAATAGTCTTTTAATAATTTATTCATTATTTTTGTGATGTTTATATCTTTTTTTTTCTATCATGATCTGCGCAGTTTCGAATTAAATAAAATAAGATTAAATAAAATCTGTTAATATACCATAAATACAATCTTTTATATTCTGCAGGGCAAATAAAACTGAGAATTATTAATTTTAATAAAATATTGAAACAAATAAGCATTTAAATTAAAGTATGTATATAACTTTCATTAATGTGAGTAATTAAAGTATTTGCTATAAAAGACATAACTGTTTTAAATTCACTACATTTTTTAAATTTATTTATCTGTTAATGTTTACAAAACAGAACTAAAAAGAAATGAAATAGTTCATCCAGATTTTTTTTTTTTTCAAAAATAGGAATACGAACAATTTACGAATCAAAAATAGGAATGCGAATTTTTTTCTTCTAATCTTATGATTTTATGTTGAAAGTATGATCAAAATATAAAATGCCTATTTAAAAAATATTTTTTTTAAATCCAATTTTAGAACAGTTGAAATAACTGATAAATCAAAGAGTATTTTATTTCACTTTAAACTCAAAAAAATAATTTAAAAATATTTATTCTATTTCTAATTTTATATTCGTAGAATTTCTTATGATGGTACATTTTAATTTTTGTAACTTAGAATTCAGTTCTGAATTACAAAAGAATTGTATAAATGCATCTAACAACTGAAAAAAAAGTTTTTCAGGTAGGAAAAAATACTACAAAACTATACCCATTTTACTTTAAATAATTCCGTATTAAGCAATCTTAAAAAAAAATTTAATCATTTAAAAGTTATATAAGAATAGTTATTTTAATTAATATTAGAAAAGACGTGCAAATAATTATTATAGGCATAGATAAATATCATTTCACTTTTCAGAGAATGAAATAATTTTTATTTCTTATTCAGAAAATAAACTTTAATTTGGAAAGTTAACAAAATTACGAATTGCGTTGACCGGCAGTAGAAATTTCCAGATTTTAGTTTCATTTCTAAAGCAATTTAGAGTACATTTCTGGGTCAAATATTATAATTTTCAAATCAAATATTCTGATTTTTGAATGCAAAATAATTTAGAAGTCCTCTTAAAAGATACGGACAAATCAAAACTAACTTTCAGTAAACAATGTCGAAGTTTCGCAGACGGATTCAGTTTTCACCGTAACTGCGCAGATTGTTTTAAGAAAGCGAAAATAAAATATTTTGGGGATTATGATGAAACGTTGTTGAAATATTTTTTTTTCTGTTAAAAATTTTGTAACCTTCTATAATATTTAATATTCAATAGCAATACTTAATTTATTTTTACTTTCTTAGCATTCAAATAAACTACGCATATAGTTTTTGCTTATGGAAATGAAGTATCAAAATCTTTTTCCAAAAAACTTTTATTCATTTTTTTACATCGATTTATATTTTCTATGCAAGAAACTTAAGCAGAGTTCTTAATAACATTGATTCCTTCAGCTAATAGCTGCTTGGATTCAAATGAAAATGCGCAATTACGTTTATTCAACTGCGTATATTTCTTATTATCATTAAAATATATCGATTTATATTTGATTGCAAAATCTATGTAAAGCATGAATTACCCCCTCTATGTATTTTCTTCATTGGAAAAATCAGATTTCTATCCCAAGTTAAGTTTATGACAAAAACAATTCAACGCTTCGTTCTGAATATCTACTACGCATATCATATTCCTAAACAGAAAAATTAAATCTAATTATTAGCTAGCTTCAAAAAAAAAATCTTTTAAAACTAAATTTTGAGTTTTTCTTTTATTGACTTTATCTTAATAATGTTTAGTACCTGTGTATAATCAAGGTTTGCAAGGTCCGGCGTTGTGTCCACATGAGCCCGCACAAGGGCAGTTATAGTACTGACCGGCGGTGATGGGGGAGATTCTTGTGGGGATTTAGGTTTGGAAGGCAGCCGGCCACGTCGTCCTTTTAAGCTATCCGTCCTTACAACTGTAAAAGAGAAAACCCAAACGTTAAAAGAATGGTCAGCACTGAAGTGGTCAGTTTCAGAATGCGTAGGTGCTTATTATTCGTTCTCAGTAGAGTGCGCAGTTTGCGGAAGCAACACTTCCACACAAGATAAATCTTTCCCTCTTCGTACTCCCCTCACCGGGAAATAGAAAACGATGAGCAGTTTGTGGCGCCATCTAGTGCCGTTGACATAAGTAAAATTGTCTTTTGAATGTAATTGAAATTTTATAATCTGAAGATGTACTACAAATATAAATTTTTTCATGACAATTTTTGGTACGGAAAAAAATGTCATATGGTTAAGTAAGTTAGAGAGCATTTAAAAATTAAAACTATCATATAAAATATGATATAAATTATCTATATAATTAGTAAGTTATTAATGGGTACTAATATATTGCAAAATTAATATTTATTAATTTTGAAATGATGTCAAATATTATATGTGCAAGGAGCAATTATTTAGATATAAAAGATCTCATAAATGCTGATGTTAAAAATTGCACTACTTTAAAAACATTTTCAATGCCTTAATTCTTAAATATTGAAATGTTTTTTTTTATATTTAAGAATTAAATATAAAATATATGTGTGTTTTAAATATTAAAATGCATAATTTTTATTAAGATTTAAATACTTTCAAATCGAGATTTCTCATTTTTGTATTATTAACCATATCATATGAAAGTTTTTATTCTTTTTTTATTTTTTACTATACTACTATAAAAAAAGGGGGGAACCTAAATTTTTAAGCATTTAAATTAATTATAACACAAAATATTAAATAATAAAATTCATTTTTACGGAAAATAATATTGAAAATATATTTAATTGAAATTCACTGACATTTATTTATTATTCAATGCATTGCTAAAGATCTTGAAATTTTTTTTTTTGTCAAAATAAATAAATAAAATAAAATAAATTGGTCTTACCTTCTTTGACCATTCCAACAGCCAAGCATTTCTGAAACCTGCAGAACTGACACCTGTTCCTCCTTCTTTTGTCAACTGGACAATCTTTGTTACCCAGACAGACATATTTGGCGTTTTTCTGAACTGTCCTCTGTGGATACGAAGTAACATAATATATTAGTATTTATATAATTAATTTAATATGGTATTATTATAATTATACTGTGATATAAATATAATGTGATATATGAATATAAAGTTAATTTTTTAAATTCATAAAACTATTTTTAATGTATCCATCCCTTCGAAATTTCAAGACAGAGAAAAACAATATTTAAGATGAATGTTTATGAGAATGTTTAAGATGAATGAATATGAAAATGTTTTGCGCAAATATAGAAACATGCTTTGATCTTTACGGAGCCGAATGAAACAATGGTAAATGAATGATTGGTGATGCTATAAATATGGTGACATCAAAATAACAAAATAATGGCCACGTAGTAAGATGCAGGAAAGATTTTTTGCCATATTATGTAATAACAATACCGTAAAAATGTTTTTCTTTGGGAAAATAATTTCACTAGACGAACAGTAGACAATTTTAGAAAGTAAAACCAGTTTGCAAAAATATTTTGTAGTGTATATTTTATATCTTTATCTAAAATTCTAAAGTAAAAATACTTTATTATTGAATTTCAAAGAGCTGAATTTCTTATTTAATGATTTTTTTTAAGTCTGTGACTAGTATCTACTGATATATACCTTGATTTTAATCAAAAATATATTACACATGCATATACTTTATGGATTCAATTTCAAAATAAACGTCTTCAAAGGTTATCAATTTATAAAACATAAATCCTTATTTTACATTTTTCAAGGATAATAAGAAGGGCTGAACATTAAAAATCATTAAATTAAATGACTTTAAAGAAGAAAAAAATATTCTGTCTGTAGAGTTCACGAGTTTACTCATTAAACGTCCTTTTCTAAGAAAGAATAATCAAATGATTATTTCTTCTTACCTTGAAGAAACCTTTACAGCCTTCGCATGTTCGGACACCGTAATGTTGGCAAGCAGCATTGTCGCCACACACTGCACATAGCATGGAGGGTGGAGGGGTGCTTTCCGGCACGCCTGGAGATGAACGACTGGATCCAGATGTTCCACTGGGGGTGGTTGGAGTTGTGGGTGTTGGATGGCGGATGCTACAAAAACAATATAAAACAACCATTTTTAAATTCAATTTTAGAAAATAAAATATAAAAACCTTTATGAAACATTTTATATTGTAAATCGCATAGCAATTATTTTGTGTTTTATTTAAGCATTTGTCATACCGTCTCATGAATTTTCCTAAAATTTCTAGAGTGGTTCTTATCAGTGAAGGGAGAATTTAAAATTTATTGTGAGATAAAAATTTGTGAAATAAATTTCTCCTTTAAGACTGTCCACTTTTAAAAACTGATTTAATGATATATGATAAAATCCCATTTGATACCAATAGTCTGTAAAATTACTATCCCAGTATCAAGCACCATTTCTCTACAATTTGTATCTGATTTTTTTAGGGTATCTGAATGAAATAATGTGTTAATTGATGGGGAGATTCCACCATATTCTAAATGCTTTAATAGAAATTGATTATATAGAAAAATTATGGAAAAATATGCTTTATGCAAATGGTAGAGAACATAATAGTTGGAAGGTGATAATTCTATAAAACGACTTACTTTTCTGTAACAGATGGACTAGATAGAGTGGGTGATGGTTTCCTGGTGGCTCGTGATGGCTTGGGACTGGGAGATGGGGAGGTTAATTCGTGCAGCGTTGGAGAGGCCTGACCAAATGATGAAGGACCCTCTCCAGAAAGTCCAGAGACTCCAGAGAACGACGTGGGAAATGGTGCCACCAACTGATGAAATGATGGTTTTGAAGGACCGCTCTCTGAAGCAAAGGACGGGGGCATGAACGACGAAGATGATGGACCCGGACTGTCCAGAGATGGAGTCGCCGTTGCCAGAGTGGTGATGGATGTCACATCATCGGATTGAGGGAATGTGGCCATAGATATCGAGAAACGATCCCCTTCTGCAAAGATGTTCATCAGTTCTTTAAACGAGAATAAAGCAATTATTTAATGTTATATATAAAATAAAAACAAAATAAATAAGAAAGACTATGTAAAATCTCCACTTACCAATATCTTCCTCCATTGGTACGTCATCACCAGTAGGTATGTCCTCGAACTTGAATGAGAAGACACCGCAAACGTCAGACCTCCTGTAGCGAGGAGAATATGTCTCCTGAAAACTGGGCAGAGAGGCAATGCCACCGTCTGTTGTTGTAGGAGTGAGATCTTCAGTTGTTGGCGTGCCAAAAGTGCCCTGCTGGAACATCTCTTGAAAAGTGCTATTGCTGTGACTGTCTCCACCGCTGAGAAACGCCTTCGATGGGGCTATATACTCCAAAGGAGGCAGCTCGAAGTCGTCCCCAATGAATGCGGCCTCCTCTGGCAAAGGAATGCTGAATTCCGGACTCAAAATGCTGCCACTGAACTGTGAGCTCTGAAGGAAAAGTGTTTAGGGTTAGTCTGAGTGATGGAAGGAAAAAATAAAATTAACTAACTTTATATTTTTTATAATCTATAAAAAGAAAAAGAATCGCAAGATTATAGTAGAATAAAAAATGCTCTACAGTATTTTGCACTCATGTTGGCATCGATTAGTATCATAGCAATGAATTGAGGATTTTTAGTGTTTATCAGCAGAATGCATCTGTGCTGATACTTTCTCCACCGCAATGGGCCCAATTTCACTTCATATGAATTGAAAATGATATTTTTTAATGATAACGATAAAAAATTCTTCGAAGTATGAAATACATATTCTTTCATCAATATTTAGTTTAGATTTAGCGTACATTTTAGTAACAAAGAAATAAATATCGATTGAACAAAGAAAAAGAGGAAATTAATTATAGTGCGAACTCATAATCTCTCTTCTATTGCAATTGCAGTAATGTGGTTGATAAAGATTATTATCTATATCAAACAGAATAATGAGACTTTTTTGATAGAAATTAATCATTGTTTGATATATTTATCAAGACTTTAAAGAAATTCATTTTAAATATTTTTCCAACTTACCAAATAATTTCTCTTAATTTTTTGATTAAAATTAAATTAATAAAATAGGGTATAACAAGTTGTTTTAATGATGTTTTTGTAAATATGTAATAAACATAAAAAAATGCTTTTATGAAAAGAATTATCTGAAGTAGAAAATTAAAATACTTTGACCCGCTTCACAATCAGTTATAAAGATGGTTGTATGAAAAAGCAAGAAATAAGACGGTGCCATTATAGGACAATATGCCCTCTAAGAAAATTTGACTTGAAACTTTTAAATGATGTAAACATGTGAAAATCTGTTTAAGTGCATTGCATATGTAAAATCTGTAAGAAAGAATATAAAGTTCTGCTAAATGTCTAAAGATTAATGGTGACTTCAATTATCATCCATTGTTTTTATCATTGGCCAATCTCCAGAGTTCTGCAGTTGCCAATCTAAGTGACTGAATAGTTTGGGCTCGAAATTAAGAACAATCAAAGTGTTTTGGTGATGGATTGAATGAATTGTTTGGGTGGATGAAACGAGATATAGACATTTTTAGATCATGGATCATGTGATCACGATACTTTTAGAGCAGTGTCATGTGACATCCAGAAATGAAGACCTACCTGTGGCTGTTGAAGTAGAAGCATGGTGACGGGAGCGTCTGTGGTTACCGTCGCTGTGGTTGTTGTGGTCGTGGTTCCACTGTCGCTGCTGGTGACAAGGCTCGATGTCGAGGCCGGTTCGCTGGGGCTCTCACTTGTCCTGCAGCCAGTGGCCGACTCTCGACTCGTCAGCTCGGGGGCTGCAATAAAAAATTGGAGAATGTCAGGACATATTCTGGTGGATTTAAGCATGCTTCTAGTCAATGGAGATCTTTGACCATGTCCTGTCAGGTATAGACTTACCATCAAATCTGCATTTATTGGAAGAAGGGTAATTTATGCTCTTGGGATTACATACAGTGAGTATAAGTTAATATTTTATTTTTTAGACTGGTGAATAAGTTGGGGGGGGGGTTGTAGAAGTAAAGAGAGAAAGAATGAGAAATTTCAGAAGGTAAGGGAAAGAAATAGATAAAAAGACAAATTTGTAGGTGAAATATATAAAGAAAAGATTTAATCTCTTTCTGAGGAAATATAAAAAAAAAGAAGAAAAAAAAAAACACCCCAAAAGAAACTGGCTCGTAAATTATTCATCGAGTATTAAATGAAAAAATTTCTGTATCAAAAAAAGAAAAAAAGATTTAAATAAGATTCTCTTTTTCTTACGAATTCATGTTCATATTTCACAAGTACACAAAGGCTATCACAAAACATCAGAGCGTGCACATGTATCATTTCCGAAATTTACAATAATGAGAGAAAATAAAAAAGCAAACAAAATGCACACAATACCGGAGTCATAATGAATAAAAAACTTACTGCTGTAAGCGGCGAGCAGCAGATCTGCCAACCACTGGTATAGCTTTTCATGCGATGAGCAATACATAAAGTGTCCTCCAGAGTCTGGGGGGAGTGAGTGAAGATTCTGAGAAAGGGAATCACTCATCAAAATTACGTTCCAGGCATACACCAACTCCGCAATTTTAATGGCTCGTCAAGAGCAACACTTGTTTACAAACACAATATTTATCTCTTAAAATGTGGCACTTCTGGACATCGAGGGTCAGTTTTTGATGACATTTCATTTGTAGATACTGAGGATTTTTTTTATGCAGAATATTCACGCAGTCATTGTAATATTTATTATCAATCTAATCACTACAAAAATTAGTGGAAATGTGTGACGTTTTAAAATTCTTATTTATTACGATTGTTTTAGGCCCTATCCATGATGTCTTTAATTTATTTAAATTTAAATCTCTTTTTGAATTTAATGAGGGCTATTTTGGAACGATCTGGCCACCCAATTTTGAGCTGTGTTCAAATGATGAGCACACTGCTTAAACCAACAACTCTCTCTTTAAATTTTCATGCCATACCAGAGGGAAGACCTTGATGAAATAAGACTATTGTAAAATCCATTTTGAATTCATAACTCTGATCTCAAAGCCGAGTGTGTGCACTTGTTTCTTTAATATTTACAATATTTTTAAGTTTCACTCCTTATTTTTCATCTTTTTTACCCCCCTCCCCCCAAAAAAAAATATGAGCCCTTACATTTGATGTTAACACAAATTTTTTGTAACATCAAAATTATTAATATATAAATAACAAGATAAAATTTTTTTCCCTATTTAAATAATGAAATATTGAAATCTTGTCAATTTTTCACATTCAATTTCTAAAAAATAGATTTTAATAATTTTTCAAGAACAGCATTTTTAAAACTACATTACAATATTTTATGCTTCTATACCAAAATACCGCATATAATTTTTAAAAAAAATTATCATTTATTTTAGAACATTCATTTGCAAATGTATAAAAATATTCATTAATATGCACATGAATTACTAAAATTAAATCGTGGGTCATATTCACACTTAATATTTTCTTTTCTTTTATTCCTTTTTCTTCTCATGGACCATCAATTAAAAAAAGCTTGATAAACAATGAGGGGTTTTTATCATTTAATTAAGCGAAATTTAAATATTATTTTTAAGATAGAAATCCATTAAAATTTCATCTAATGAAAAAAAAAAATTGTAAAATTATATAAAAAATATCGGTAAAAAAACATACAATATTTTTTCATGAAAAACTTTTTAATACATCCATATTTATCAATTATTCGAAAACAACGGTAACCTCAGAAAACCCATTCAAGACAAATCTACTTCTAGTTTATTTTAAGATTTAAACCACTCACTTGCAATCAAAATGTGAGAGAACCGCAACCCTTTGGCGAAATTTTTATCGTCTAGCAAAAGAATCATCTTATTTCGGCACCGTATCAGAGAGTGACACATTGCTCCCTTACTCTTGGAATTTTGCCGTCATCTGTCCCATACCAGCCAAAACAAGGCACCTGCCCACCCAACCTTGGGAAGAAATAGCTCGGACTTCAAGAGTCCCATTCTAAAAATAGAAACACGGCAACAACATCGATTCGTTGTGACGTAATAGGCAGAGGAGGAGTTACTATTTCGGGAACCTTTGACGTCATGACTCTTCGTGCGTAAGTTTCGATTCTCTATTTAATAAGAAGAGATGGCGTCACTGGGTGCTATAAACAAAGAGGGACTGGCGCCAAAGTCCCGTACTGGATTCGTAACCCTGGTTTCTAATACACGACTGGCAGGAATCCATAGTTTTCGTTTGTATTCCAGGGTCGAGAACAGTGTATTACTGCACTAGTTTACTTGCAGTAGTATGTTTATTGTTTGGGGGTGGTGCTTGCCAAAAGACCGCCTTTTTGGAGCAGTGGTTGCTTCTAAAAAAGAGTTTAGACTATATTTTGGAGTCAAAGCCCCTGGCATCGAATTTCCTTCTAAATGTAACATTTAAGGCCTTTTCAAACCTCCAGTATTTAAAATGAATAATTTATTAAAAGCATTTTGAGCCAACCAATTTAAATATTATAAAAACGACAATAAATAGGAATATTTTCGAATATTTCTTTCCTATTTGTTTTCTAACTCATAAACAGTTTTAGAACGATATCAATATGCTTTTTAAAGAAAAAATATTCTTTTTAAAAAAAGGGGAATTTACATAATTATAGTTCAACGAAAAACAATTTAATTTTTAATGCAATTTTAAAATCTTACTTTGTTGTTTATTGTTAGATTAAAGGAATTTTGTTTGTTATTTGGTATCATATGATTTTTTTTAAATGCAAATAAGTAGGTTTTCAAATTTATGCTTATACATGCAGTTAAAATAAATATATATTTATGAAGGGTTTTTTTTTACAATTAAAATGCCTTAAAGCATTCAAATAAAAGGAACATATCAAATTTGAACAAAAGTGGAAAGAAGCGTTTAGACATAAACTGGTGCATATTTCTTTCATACAAACATCAAGCTTAAAAATAGCCATTGAATAATCAAATTTATTAAAAATGCCGAATAAGTGAACATTTAAAGCTATATAAAATTTTTTGTATTCAATGGATTGTTAAGATTTTACATAAAACATATATTTCGCAATTATGCATTAAATCTTTTAAGCAAATAAATTTAGCTAATTGAGACTGCAATTAATACTATATAATAAATACTAGATATGAAAAAAGCATTAATATCATGCAAATAATTATTTTCCGAAACCACTCACTTAATGATTCTCTGTAGAGCAAGAAACATTTCTGCGATTTTTAATGAACGGAAATTCCCTCTCTTTTGTCAGAATAACGCACGCCGCGACTGGAACCGCCCGCGTACATTGAAACGTCACACCAAGCCCACCCGATCGATTGAGAGGAAGGAAGGAACCAATCCCGTTACGGAGAGGAAGATGACAGAACGCGTTTGACGTCATAGAAGACGTCACGAGAGCAGCCAACAGCACAGCTGAGATTGCGTTTTGCGGAATGCATAATCTCCGGAATACTACAAGGAACAATTTGAAGGATTTTTTTTTTTTACGAAATTTTTTAAGATAAGTGCCACAATTATAATTTTAAGCAATACTTTGATGTTCTTTCGAATAATATGAGATAAAATAAATTAAAGTATTTAAGTGAAATATATAAACAAATATAAAATATGTTATTAAATTTAAAATAAAGCAAAATCAGCATATTGGTTTTTAAATGTTAGTATTCTAGGCTAGCATCGTTAATTTCTAATTTTATCACTTTAGATTAGAACAGTTAAGTAATTCCATAGTTTAATAAAAATTTTCAAATAGACATTAATAAAAAAAAAGCAAGCAACAACTATTATTGCACATAATACTCATAAATAAATAATAATATTACACTGCATATAAGATAGCATGGTTTAGTTTAAATAAAAAGTTATTTTACATGTTTGGAGTAAATAAATGATAGAACATATGGGAGTGCATATATTTTAAATAAAACATGAAACCGGTTAAAGATTAAGAAATACAACATGCGTTTAGCATTAAAACAAGAATTTTTAGAGAAGCGGACATAAGAAACTAATCGCATGATTTTAAACAAGTATAAATGCAAATAATTAAAACTTCAGAATGTGTTGAAAAGTTAACAACAGTTTAATAAGTTTAAATAAAATAGAAATCGGAATCCAATATAAATTTCAATAACGTATTAAAAAGACTTTTTTAAAACAAAGTTTAAAGTGTAGATATCAAATACTCTCTTACATTTTTATAGGAGCGTCCGGGAATTAAATTATTTAAAACTAGTATTCCGAAAATCCGCGCATTATTAATCAGAAAACTAACCATTACTCACATGTAACTAGCAGATCGACTCGCACTCGATACGAAGTAAACAAAACACCAGATGCATTCTCCAGGGAAATAGCCAATATTTATGTAGTCCACTTCACGATGGATATGATCCAAATCAAGATATTCCAATAAAGTTCCAAATGCTTTTGAGATTCCAACACGTGTGTTTAAATCTCTAAAAACTTTGCAGCTATGAGCTAGGGGTGCTTACTGTTTCACATTCTACCACTGAATACTCTCCGATCGTCGTCCGCTCCACTATATATTTCCCACATCCCATCTTTTTGCAGGGCTCATGACGTAGGATCCGGCTCTTACGTCACAACGACGTCGCGCCCAATGGAAAACTATTAGGCAGAGTACAGGTGGCTCGTGTAGTGGATGGCTACGTCACGGCCATGACGTCAAATCGCTTAGCCAACTGTAGAATCGATGGGATCGCGTCACTCAGCGGCTCTTAGCTGATTGTGTTCCGTACCGTTGCCCGGGCAACGCTTGCTGCCTGCGACTTTTATTTGCAGGAATAATAACAGTTAAGAGTACAGAAGGAATGCGACGGATTCCAAAATATCCGGAACTGTTTGTGTTCCGACGGAAGCGAAGTTCTTTTTTTTTGTGCCGCGTGTTTGCGTGGAGATTTCGCACCTGCTTGGGTTTCGGTGCGCGGTTTTGTCACGATGCAAGCGTGATTTTAGTGCGTGTAAAAGAGTTTTGAGTAGCCGAATGGCAAGTTTGGGATCGTCTTCTTACATAACGCACGCGGGGATCTTATGAAATGAATACAAATACGAAATAGAAACTGCATGTAGTGTTGCGCTTTCACGGTTATTATAAAGCATCATTGCAATGAGCATTGCAACCACGAATAAGATTGATTTTGCAACAATATTTTGTTCTAATTTGAAAGCTAACTTAACAAAAGGTTGTTTTAAAAAAATTTACAGGAATGACATCTCACGTGGACCCACGAACGACTGCTTTGCCTATGGAATAATATAAATTTCTCCGATTGTCTTAATTACTATTTACATGTAAAACATCTTCTAGATACTCTTGCAATTAAGTAAAGCATTATTTATATGCAAAGCTATAACAAAAGCCATAACAAAGCGTACAAACGGTGCATAATAATTGAAACGCGATTTCGATGGATCCTGAGATCACAAAATAAAGAACTGACCATTTTTAAAAACTTAATAATGAAACGATCTTAAATATTTCAAGAATTTAATATTTAAATTTATATTAATAATTAATATATAACTAAAGCAATACATTATGTATTTAAAAAATCATCATTTCCCGATTATGTTATTTCCAAAATATTGATAACAATTTCTACAAAAATTGTGTTTCTAAATTCTTGGTTTCATTTGGTTGGTTCAATTTTTTACTAGACTTAATCAAATTATCCAGTTTCGTAATTTAGTTTTCTTAGAACAAATGATAAAAAAGCATATCTAATTCAATTCAAAAGTTTATCGATCGAAAAAGCTATGATTTTTTGTTATTTAAAAAAATACTTAGATGAACAAAAAAATGTTATGCGTACAAGAAATATTTTCGCTCATAATACTTGAAATTACCTTTTAATTTAACAGATGGTAGTTCTGTTTTGTTGGGAATCAAGCTCTCCACTTGTTATTTGGGTTTGAAATCAGAAGGTATTGTAGTTCATTAGTAATATCCCAGTGATACAAGACAATTCCACTGAACCAGTTACACTGTTAAGTTTGCTTCACTGCGTACGGGGTATTCAAGCGATAAAAACAGTTTTACAGAGCTGTTATTTGCAGAATGCATTTTTGAGCAGTAAATGTATTCAGTTTTTAAAATGTAAGTTAAAAGATATCTCTCATGCAAATAGCTTTAATTGCAAATTACAAAATTTGAAAGAGTTATATTTTTTTATTAGACTGTATAGTGTAACATAATCTAATATTTTATAAAAAATGAAAGTGCTTAAAATACATATGCAACAAACGCATTTTAAACATTTTTAAATTTGCTGGTTTACGGGCGGATGAAATGTTTAATTTTTCATTATTTGTGAAAAGGCAAAAAAGTACTCCCCCCTTTTTTTTTTCGTCATAGGGAGTTATGGGTGCCTTCCAATCTCTGAGATTATTTATACTTGTTTGCATTAATTTGCAAAAATCTATCCATTACATATAAGATGATAAAATAAAAAATAGCTGCAAAAATATCTATTGGGTGATTAAATTATAGACAGATTAGTTCCTATAAGAGGAATGAAATTCTGTAGTATAGCGTTTACACAACTTCTAAGGAGAAAGTTAATGTTTTTGCCATAATAATACGATCGGAACACCAAAAATAAAATAAATAAATAAAATAAAATAAAAATAAACAAAAAGTACTGCATTGGCGAAATAAATAGATAAATAATTCTGAAACAGTAAACTTTGGATAATTTGGGTTTGGCTACAAATACACATTGTCGATTTTTCTGCCGTTTTTCACAGAAGAGAAGCAAAGTTAATACGTTGAAAATGAATGCAGCTAAAAAAAAAAAAAAAAAAAAAAAAAAAAAAAAACAAGAGATTTAATTTAGAAGTGTACAGTTTTGTTAGGGATCGTTTAATTCTTCCGATTATCTTATTTTTGCAAGAACTTTTTTCCTTTGAAACCAAAGAATTTCGAATTAGCCACATTATGTAACGAAGTAAACAGAAAAATTTCAACAATTTTTCAAGATAAAAGAATGAAGAAAAACTAATGGTATCTTTATAATAAAAAATGTTAAGGAAATAGGTCGCATTATTGAAAAAAAATGACCGTTTTCACAATTGTTGCATATAAATAATGATTAAAAAATATCTTCCCGATATTATTTTTTTTACAGAAAAATTAAAAATCATTTGCAGTCATAAGATTGAGAATAAATAAAAATTTAAAATATAAATAGAATAAGATCAAAGCGAAGAAATTCTTATATCATGTTAATTGTAACTTGGGACTTTATAGAAATGTGATAAACATAAGTAGGCATGGCATATACATACTTTTTAAAACAAGTTTAATTTATTAGCGTCCCATCTGGAAGAAATACGAGGCTATTTTGGAGAGATCTCGCAATTGACGATACCTACACCAACATTCCCATCTCTAAACTTCCGTACCACGCCATTGTGAGGACGTTTGAGTCTTCTACGTCAAATTTAACTTATCAAAGGTCCCAAAACCCAACGGATATTGGGATTAGAATAATCCAACTTCAATCTACACGTTATCTGAAACTATAATACGTCATCGAGTCCTTTTGGCGGGAAAAATCTACAATTAAAGCTGTTTTATTCTATTTATATCAAAGTTAAAAAAGACGATAATAGCACGCATTTTTCTTAACTTACTCCCACGTTTATCAAAAGTTCGCCGCGATTGTTTCGCACAAAAGAATCCGATAAACTATGTCGGAAAAATTTCGCGCGTGGGCACAGCTGCTAGCCTGTAATTGAAGACGTTTTTCTGAATTAAAGTTCGATCAATCAAGGTTACGTTGCTCGCATGCCTTCGGATGTTGTAAATAGTATAAAAGTATAAAGATAGTAAGAAATGGAGTTGACTTTGTAATTTCAGGAAATCGTTTATTTGGTATAATATTTGTAGTACATTATGCTTCTATTTACTGCCGCAAACAGCGCCAGTAGAGTATTAAGAAGTAATAAGGGCTGGATATTTTTAGTTTAATATTTGCTTTATAGTAAATGTATATAAAAAAGTCTTTCCCAGTTTTGGGCAAAAAGAACAATTCGTTTTCAAGAAATAATTTGAATATTTAATTAATTTTTTTTAAGAATTAAAGGTAGAAATTATATCAATTTTAGAATGTTTTTGGTATTTTTTTTTATTTTGATGATAATCATATTTAAATAATAATATATTTCAATTCATTCCTCAGTGGCAGATTTGGACTTAATGAGGTTCCTTTATAGGTCTATTTAAGTACTTAATTTAATATATATTACGCTTGTTTACTCGGATAATTTTCTTGGGGAGGGTTAACAAGAAAGTGAGGGTACTAAGTTACAGTTAATGGGGCTTATACGTAAATCCGCAAATCCGATACTGTACATACTAATAAATTGCATTGTATATGCATGGTAAACAAATCTATAAGAGAATTTAAATTCATTTTGAAATTCTGCAATGCAAATAATGATTATATTCATTTTACTAAGAATTCAAAATCTAATATATTAGGTATCAAATTATTTAAATTAATAGAATTTACTAACCTTTTAACGAATAACAGTAGGCATTTGAAATTAAAACTTTACATACAACAACAATAAAAATGTACAACCAACTTTAAAGTTTTTGTATTAATATCAGTAATGATATTTTATCTTAAGTTAGACGATAGAGAACAGCTCAGACAATGACCGAACTCAAGACAGTTATGGATTGTATTATTGAAGGATATATGTTACTCCTTTATGGGATAAGAGCTTTTCTAAAGTATAAAGAAGTAGACAGTTAGTTAGGGAAGACATCGATAAAGAATGCCAACGTCAATTGATTAGAATTACGATGAAGATTTGTGATATAATCTTGAGCTATTTTAGTTGTATTGTGCACTTTTGTATATTTCTTTCGAAAAAATATTTGAATCATGCATTACTTAAGGACTGTAATTGAATAGGATCCCCAAAAATCATTTTGGGAAAAAGATACCCCAAAATGATCTAAGTAATTCAGGACTTTTATAGTAGTTTTCACTGATGCATTTATCAAAAATACTCATAAAAATAATAAATAGTAAATGAAATATAAGGGAAAAAATGCATTTATAAAAATAAATTAAAGTGTTTTTAAGTATTTTCAGGTATTACTAGAATATTTGTATTTCATTTTAAACCAAGTCTCTAGGCAATATGGTATTATTCATCTAATATAGCATTGAGTGGCTACAAAATAATTTTTCCTGTTTGTCGGCAGATAAAACTATAACTGATGAAAGGAACGGAGCCAAATTTTATATACACACTAAAGAAAGCATGTAACATGAATTTCCTCAAGAAACGTAGTGACAAAAGTTGCCGATAGGAGACATTAGCGTTAAGCGAACCAAAAAAAAAAAGAAAAAAAAAAGGGTTAGTATTGCAATGAACAAATGGAAAATCGATTACACAGAATCTCATTAGTTTTTAAGTGATAGAATGATGATTGAAAGATCAACAAAGTAAAACTCACGAAAATAACCTTTTATGAATCAAAATTAAGGTGACAGGGTCTACATTCAACATTTTCAATGTATTGACTTTCACTTTGTACAAAATCTTGTATTGGTGATATTTAGTATAATTTTTTCTACGGAATTCATCTTACCATGGCTTCTATAGTTTCTATATCAAATTTGGTTTCATTTGATTTATTAGTTTTAACTGAAGCCTCAAAGCACAAAAACTTTATTTTGTGATCACCCTGCATTATTTTTAATAATAATTTGATCAAATATTTAAAGTAAATAAATGAAGACAGATCCAAAGCGGGGATAGTTCACGGTAAATATGTCATTTTCACGGTAAATATGTCAAGTACTGCTCGACAGTTTAATTTTGAGATACATAACGCTCTAGTATAGAAGTAAAAAGGGAAATGAGATGAAACAATACAGTTTAAATCAAAATATATGCAATTAGGTGTCAAATTGCATTTAGCTTCTCATGTAAATTTCACTTTTCACAATCCATTAGATAAAATGTGATATTTCTACTGTATATTACATTTTTCTGACGCTTAAAAGCGTTGCGTTTACAAAACATCAACATATATTCACTCTTTTGCACAGTTATATAGGAGAATTTGAAATAAAATGGGCCTGCAAAATATAATAATTTACGATAATTCTTTCCTCCTATATTTTAATTGTTTATTTCACCAATATTGGAAATCAAGGTAAACATGCATAAATATGTAATTACAACTCTATTCTCATGATGATATACCACAGATCTTATCTTTTGGCGTATGCTTTTCCAGCCAGATCAGCGATAAACAGTGCCAAAAAGGATTCTCTTAAGAATTTGATAAACTTGCAACCTCTATACTACACGTTGCTGTGGAATGATCCCAGAATTTTCATGACGTCACTATAACGAAATCGATCACAGGTATGCGAGGACATGCGCATACACCTTAGTTGCACGAACAAATATAGATGTATATGGGAATAGAGGGTGCTATTTTGAAGTACTGGTAGTTATGACGTAGCTTTCCAATTAAACTACGGATTGGTTTTAAAACTGTTTGATTCTGTGACGTCTCAGATTTGATGACGTAAAGACAGGAAGGGAAATAGGAAACAAGAAATTTTTCTATTATTAACTCCTTTTTCCCAATTTATCTCTTTTCATTAACTCAGATGAATGCGCGGTCTTTTTTTGATCAGAAAATTATTCTTCTGAAAATAGGGAATCGATTTTATTCCTAAAGAGGAAGTTCGTCCATTTGGAATCCATTTATCAAAAGTAAAACTTGGTTACCAAAAATAGCGACATTTCAAAGATTTTTGTGGATAAAATGTGAGGGCAGGAAATTATAGAAGATAAACTCCCCCCCCCCCACTTGCAGCAGTTAATTAAATGGGGGTGGTCTGCTGAGAAAAATGAATGCGTGGAGTTATTTTTAGATGTAACATCGTTATTTTTGCTATGTCTTCCATTAATATGCTTATTAAATTTTTTTTGAGACAGAATTTTTACCTACGATTAAATAAGAAATGTGTTTAAGAGCTATCTCAAAGTATATATAATATTTTTTTTATTTATAAAGATAAATTATTAGAATACGAGATTATTTTTATTTTTGCTAATTTTTATATTGTAATATTGATTAAACTAAAAAACAATCTTTTATGTTCTGAATTTTATAACTTTCTTATCTTGAACTAGGAAAATATTAGCAGAGTCTTTAAATTTCTTATCTTTAACTGAAAGAATACCAGCAAAGTCTTTGTTTCATGACTAAATAAGAGGATAGTATAGAGACCCTATATCACTGAAAATCTGCTAAAAAGTGGGCCTCTAACAAATTAATAATTAATTGAAAGGGCAAAGTAAACAGGGCTTAGAGGCCCTGCAACGTTAGGAGATCTGCAAAATTTTAATATATTTTTTGCGATGATCTTTTTAATTTATTTAATTTTATCCATTTAGTTTACAATGGATGCGCACTCGAACTGATTCAAATCAAAATCACATGTCATCTAAAGTTTAGAACATTTTTCTAATAATTATCATTGACGAATTTTATATTATGCTGTTTAAAAGTCCTAAAATTATATATTGCTTCGTAATTAAAAAATATGTTTGGTTATATTATTAGATAGTATATAAATTATGTACAAAACTTTTTTTTTCTGTATTATTTCTTTTGAAATTACTTAAACATTTGATTCTTTATTTATTTATGAATACTGATTTAGATTTTCTCGAAAAGGATCCGTAATTATATATTTTGTCAGATTTGCTACATAAAAGTACATATATAGAGATTTAGAATCAACAAAAAATATCTGGTGTAGTAAATTCGACAAGAGGATCTGAGACTAGAATTATTTAAGGCTCCCCAAGTGATTTAATCCCGCTCTCCCTGGCACATAAATGCAGTTCAAAATTATGATATCCGTTTAAAAATAATATAAAAAAGGGGTGCTAGTTTGAACCGAACATTAATTGAAAGCATTGTCATATTATTCGCTTACAAGTTATTTTTTTTCTTTATTTGGAAGCATTACTATATTTTATACCATTCCAATCAAAAAATTTATCGCGAATCATTTCGTTATTAAATAAAATTCCCGTTAGAATCCGAAAGGAGAAGGTAAATTACGCTCTTCCGAAAATTAAAGAAAAAAGAATATCACACATTCCCAAAATTTCTTGTTTTATTTTCATGCAGCATGGAGTAGTTAAAAGAAGTGCAGATGATGATGGTCTATCAAAGTGATGTCGCATGCACTGATTCGAAAAAGTATTCAAAGATATATTTTTTAAAAAATCACTTTTCATCCCATAATTTTTAAGTTCCTGTAATTACTAAAAAAATTTCACCACAAAAGTTGTTCGTTATAAAGAAGTAATAATTGGCCTCAATTGGATATATTTTTTTATTTTTAATTCTAAGCGAGTTAAGGAGATAGATTATTTCATCCCTCGCCGTTTCCACCCCCTTTTAGACTGATGACCCATTTGCCATCTGGGCCAAGATTTTCATCTCTTCTCCAGAATATCCTTCGATAGTTCAAATCGAATTAAAGCTACTCAAGTTATCTTAACCACATGGAGATCACGTTACACATTTACAGTGTGTCCATTCTAATCATGACCCACTAACTGATTTCTAAACCATTAAAGATAGGCTTTACATTTCCAATTGAAAAATTATCTAAGTGATGCAAGAATTATTATTTGTTATTTGAGCCAATAAATAAGCTTCTGAAAAAAATGAATTCTAAATTTATTATCCTATGAGTCATATTTAATAAAATATTTTTACCGCATTAACACTATAAAAATTTTTACATTTCTAAGACTAAATCTGACCAAGTTATGAAGCTTTCAATATCTCTGTGTTATGGATAGTTACAAAGGACAGTTCGAGGAAGATCCGTGCGATGGGCAGCGTTTCTTTGTGATTGTTGTTGATTGGTATGTATTGAATATGGATAGATACTGAAATTGAAAGTATCGTAACTCGGTCAGTTTATGTTGTAGATTTGGGAATTTTTTAAAATATGTTAATGTGCAAATATTTATGCAAGAATATATAATATAAAAGAATATTTCGAAAATATGACTTACAGGACCAAGAAATGATATAAAAATTTAGATTTTTTAATTTTTCAGCATTACCTTTTTTGATTGAAGTACAATAATATATATTTTATTTTAACATTTCATTTGGAGCATTTTTTCGATTGGAAGTGTTTGCATATCTCTAAAGGCTCATGAGTTAGTCATTGAATCATGATTACAGTGTATAACCTTTCTTTATATAGCTTTGTAACTAAAGGTGATTTTTATTTCTAGGGATTATAATAAGAGAATGTTTGCAAAAATTTCTATCAAGTTCTGCCATAAGAATCATTGCAATACATAATGTTTCTATAAGGAATCTGAAAAACCGTTTGCAACATCGAAAATCGATGCGACAAGTAAACAAATTACATTGTAAGTTAAAATAAACAAATCTTTTAATAGGCCAAAGGATTTCAAAATAGAGTACAGTAGATTAGTTTAAAAAAAAGGAGAAGAAACGGTAAAAATTGTTTAATGATTGAAATTATTCTGACAATGGAATAACGTTTTAATTTAATAAATCAATTCGTCTTGAATATCCAGAACTAAGCAATGATAAGGTAAAGAAACAAAGCAAAATACTGATTATTGTAATTTTTTATGAATTAATTGTGCTTTTTAAATATGCAATTAATGGAATCAAAGTATGTGGTAAACATAAGAGCGATGACATTTATTTAACTGCATGTTTTCTTATATTTTACTAGCCGCCTTTGGCGACCAGCCGGTTGGCTAGTATTACCGCTCGCTACAATTTTCAATTAAATATTTTAAGTAACTGGTTTCTTAATAGATTCTCAAACAAAACATTTTTAATCTTCAAATTTTGATAGTCATACCAAACTTATACTGTTGTTTAGATCGTTTCGTTCAATTTACTATATATAGTTTGCTACTTTATTGTCATTTCCGGTAAAACCAACTTTAATTTAAAGTGAAAATGATGAAATTGCAATTAATATAAAGATATTTTTAAATAAAACCAAGCGTTTTATTTTATTTATCATCTTTATTGTTATTTATTTATTATTATTATTATTGAATATGAGTATTGCAAACAGAATCGCTCGGTATTTAAGTCTTATGTGAACTACAAAATATTTTTCATAATTTATGTAATATCTCAAACAATAATTCAACAAAAATTTCTCAGATTCAGCATAAAATTCAGTTTTTAGTTTTGCTTTCAAAAGGATTGAAATGAAATCAATAATAGTATTTTGTTCCGGCCTATAAATATATTTCAAAAATTATGAAGTCTAAATTTAATGCAGTAAGGTATCATATTCTGGACACACCAAATTTTAAATAAATGAATGAACGTTTCTATTTTCCACGATCAACTAAGACTTATTTATAAAGTTTTGAATGTTAAAAATTTAGAAAAACTCAACATTTTCATAATCTTAAGCCAATTAATCTTGAGAAACCTGCGCGCTGATTGGCGTATTTTCTTGAAACGATCGATGGAAAATCTAAAATTATCGTTTTTTTATTGAATAGTTATATTCAAATTTTCATAAATCATTCAGTTTAAGTGATTGATTTAGTTGATTGGAAATTAACTCTTTTTATTTAAAATATTAGTGTTTCAAGAACATTTTGTTATTCGGGATTTCCACAGCAGAAGCTTTATGTAAAATAAAAAATACGTTATTTATTAGAGCATTTATTGAATCAAGTTACATAAAATATAATCATTTTCCATTCAGACCATTTTAGCAGATCTGTGTCTAACTAAAGGTTTACAAATTAGCTGTGTGGCCCTGATTTGAATGGATATCCTGTTCATATTAAACAAAACTTGCCTTAAAATAAAACTGATTTATTAGATTAATAATATAGAGAGTGTAAAAGAGCATAAAATAATTTTTCTTGAATTTATTTTTTAGAAAAAATAATATTTCATATTTGTTTCATTTCCTACAGACATGTGCTGAAAATTATATTTTTGCAGATTTTATTTCCAAAAAGATTTAATTTATTTTTTGTTGGAGCTTTAATCAATGTGATGGCAACACTTTGAAAAAAGCTAATTTTTTTCCCATGAATGCGAAACGTGCCCGTGCAGCTTAAATTTTATTTATATTTTGTACGAAAAAAATTGTTGAAAAATATAATTAAAATATTTATTTAAAAATTCATTAAAAATAGAAATTTAATTTTAAGGTTAAAACATTGGTATCATTTAAAAGATAAATTTTTGATCTTTCACTTCATGTAAAAATCTTTTTCGTGCGGTAATATTTTCGGAAGTTATAGCAGAAACACGCCAAAATTTCGCTAAATTTTTAAATAAATAAAATTCTAATTAAAAATTCGAAAAAATAACCCCCAGTTGCACCACATTCCCGGCCTCCAAGGTATACACGTGCCAAATTTGGTAGCTGTAGGTTGAATGGTCTGGCCTGTAGAGCGCCAACACACACACACACACACGCACGCACGCACACACACATTGTAAGTATAGATTATATTATAAGTATAGATATAGATATAGATTATGAATCACGTCCTTTTTCTTCAGCAGACGTGGGTTGAATTCCAAAATCAAACTGATTTGCCGACATGCGATAGAGTGAGTGGAATTCTTGAACTTGAAGGTTCTTAACCTCCGAACATAAATATGTTTTA
>JAPMOR010120432.1:430867-456365 GCA_026543865.1 Argiope aurantia | reverse complement strand
CATGATAAGGATGTAAAATTTAAAACATTTATCTATGCAATTTGCATAATAATGATGTAAAATTTAAAACATTCATCTATGGAATTTGCATGATAATGATGTAAAATTCAAAACATTTATCTATGCAATTTGCATAATAATGATGTAAAATTTAAAACAATTATCTATGCAATTTACATAATAATAATGTTAAAATAATTCCTTGTGTGATTAACATCCAAAACATAAGTTTAATAACAATTGCTAAATGTATATATGTTTTAGTTTTTTAACTATTCTAATCTGCACAATAATTGTAATAAACAACAATTTTTCATTTACGATTATATTTTTCATAATAAAAATGTTCATTTTTATAAACTAAAACTAAATTCATCGTTATAATCATATTTATAATGAAACACAGCATGAATGATTCCGGTGTAAAAGCTTTACAGGAATATTTCAACTTTTCAGTCCGATTTAGCAGTTTATCATTAAACAAAATATTTTGTTTCTTTTCTGTCATTATTTTTCGGGCATCTGTAAATATTGTAAATAAGTGAAGTAATAATTCCACACATCTACTGAGAAAGAGAATACAGAATTAAAATTTCGGTAAAATTAATTGTTATTCTAAAACCAATTAAAATGCCCTATAATTGACGTAATTTCTATTCATAAACTTCTGGAAGAATTGAATTTTAAATCTACTTGCAATAAAATTTGAATTAAATATTTTCATCAACTTACAGCAGAAACTTTCAAAGTAATACTTATTAAAATCAAATTTAACAAATAATTTTATCTTTTCTTTACAATCCTTCCGAAAAAAATTATAAATAAATTAAGATGTTATAGTAGTCATGCTTCACATATGAAATACTGTCTCTCTTTATTGTTTTTTGTTTATTATTCATTAAAATCATAATCTGTTTTGGCGAACTATTCCATTCGTTTTATAGAAATAAATTTATACCACACATAATTTAATCTCCAAAATAATTTAAAAGCAAATAACATTTCTTGTAAAAATAAATGATAAATTTTTCAAAAAAAAATCCAATGATAAGGATGAAAACTGCTATGAATCAAATGTTATTCAAAATAATATTTTAATGAGAAAAAAAAATATTTTATAATTTCAATATGTGGTTACTATTACCAAAGTAGACAAAAAGTGGGAACCAAAATGTGTTTAAAATTTTCTTAGCATGAATAATTTTTTTTAAAAAAATGTACAGAACAAAGATAACTTGAAAGGATGATAATTTAGAATGTTAGATGTATCTATGTTAAACTATAATTCTGACACTCATAATATGTGCTGGAACTTAATGACCGAGGAATATTGCTAGATAAATTTAGAAAAAATACTCGATTGTCTCTAAATTTTCTGTTTACTATCAAATGAGTCTTATTGTTTCGATGCGAAATGATAAAATAAGGGTTGTTTAAAATTAGTACAAATATTTTATACATCAATTACTTAAGCGTTAATCATATATCAAAGTGTTTCAAATTAATAAATATAAATATAAATATATAATGTTCAACAATATGAGAAAGTCGAGATTATGTTATGTAACATGATAATGCATATTTTATAATTAGAATTGTTTCATTTGAGACAATACTCATTCATAAGTAATTGCTCAAACGATTGCCATAATTATAATTATTTAGCGACTGGAATTGTCAGTAAATATAGAGGAAATTATCGTAATCTTTTATCAATATATGATTCATCTGGCAATTCTGCTTTCATAATACCATCGTTGATAATGTTCATCTGAACTTAAAAAAATAATATGCTGCATTGTGTTTTCAAGAAGTAATTGTGAATGATACTTATACTTTGATGGTATTGTTACGAATTTTCCCGGGGTTCGTTTGGATAGTGGAAGTGATATGGTGTGGAGAACGCTCATTAGGCAGTAGAAAGAGATAAAACGACGTTTATTTACACGAAGACACACAGGACAGCACAAAGACGACAACTATATACAACATAGAAGACGATTATCTTCAGCCGAGACGTGCAGCATACAACAAGAATCTAAAGCAGATAGTAGCGCCCAGCTTAGTTCAGCACTAGCTTGACTCCGTGGCTGCTCTGCTAATCCCTGGAAGACCAGTTCTTCACCGCCGATTCCGACTACTCCGCTAAGTCGATTCTGACTACGACTACTACTGACTACTCTGTCTGGCAGCTGCAACCCCTTTTATAGGTCTCAGGAGGCTGGGCTAGAAGCCTCTCAATCAATCAGGTACGTTTGAGGCATATCTCGGTTCCTACTGGACGGATGGGGAAAATTCGCAATGCTTCGGGTATAATCTATTTTGGCGCCAAAGTCGCCAAATGGTCGCCAAGTTTGTTGCCAAGTGCTGGGACCTCCGTCGAGGCACCCGGACTCCGTCCAATACCGATGACTTTAAAACAGTCTTTCTGATGATGGAACAAACTATGCTGGGAAGCCGAATTGCAGGTTTGTAACAGTATGCTTCATTACTACTTTCGTTGCAAGATGATATATTTTAATAGAATTTTTGAAAACAGATAGTTAGAATGAAAGATATAATTAAACTTTCGCTGCAATCATCATATATCGTTTTCATGAACTGATAAATAAATCTAGCCATCTCAAGTGCCTTCCTCGTCATCTGACCGCGGTTCAAAATGACGAGATCCGTCCCAAAATCGTCCTCGTGTTGGTTTGAAACGGGTCTTTAATATAACTAAACTAAACTAACCTACTTGTGAGCTTTCATGTTAACTACATGTGGTTATTTGTCACTAACGAATTTAAAGTGACCAATCTTGCTTACAAGGCAGTTCTTCATTTTATTTGTTTTGAGTTGTTTGGAACTCTTCGGCCTAGTCACAGTGCTACCAGGCCTCCACTATTAACGCTGATATCAGAAGAGAAATAATTAAATTTCCTCCAAAAACTGTTCTTTGTTATTTCATTAGATTTCATTTCTAGACATACTGTTTTGAATATATTCAACAAGTCAAATATTTATCAGCAGCTAGAACTTTGATGATTAGAATGTCAGTTACTAAATTCAGATTTCAAAATTGTGATTTTCAAATAAAAAAAATTACTGAATTTAAAATATTGATATTTCTGATACACTTCATGATTTTTGTACTTGCAAATAGAATTTCAACTTAATTAGTTAAAAATTGATAGCAATAATATGTAAAATAACATTTTTTTTTGTTTTGTTTAGTGAATTGAAATCATAATTTTGTATTTTTCTGCATTATTCATCGACTGAATTGTATTCCTAGAAATGTGTTCAACATGCCGAAAAAAGTCTGGTGCATGCTTTTAAATTTAAATCAAGGGTAAATAATTTATTCGAAATGTTTAAAAATCCATTATTATTTTATGTTTCTAATTCATAAACAAATCATTCATAAAATTAACATTTTCATAATTTTTAAAATTAATTATATAGTTTATTTAGTATAGGATGGAATTATAGTCCAATATGATCAGCAGTTATCATAAGAAAAAATTGAACAATTCTATTTTCGAAATCAAATAAAAGTGTATTTATTGTTTCATTGCTAAATCCATTCCTAATCCATTTTAATCCATCAATTCCAATACAGCACTTCCTAAATCCACATCAAATATATGAAATAAATACTCATAAATTCCGATAGTCTCTTCCAATAAAATTTGTAGAAAAAATTTTAAATACATATCCCTTTCTTCAATTCTTCTGTTTTACCAAAAAGGCTTGCTACTTTCAATGCATTTTTAAAAAAAAAATTGCACATAGTATAATATTCCTTTTTTTGCCGTGGTGTGGCTTCAAAATTGCCTTTTGGCATTCTACTTAAAAGGCTTTCCATTATAGAATGCTAAACAAAAGTAAAAAAAAAAAAATGACAATAAATACACCTTAGAATTGGTTTTCTTAATGCGTTTCCTTTAATGCCCTCTACTTTCATATTTACTTCATTTTCAAACTTTTTTCTTGGAAACATATCTGTAATTGTGGGTCAACACCCATCTATTACTAGTTATGATTGCTTTACCAGGATTATTTTCCTTTTGGAAGCATTGATATTTTCTTCAAAAGTATGGTGCTCTGACTTAAAGCGATTTCTTTAATTCAAAATAGTTAACATGTTACTGAGAGTACAATGTTAAATAGCTTTGTGAAAGAAAAAAATATAGCGAGCCGGAGAACAGTTGGCAACTGTAAAAAAATAATAAATGTTGTTTCAAATATGATTTTTTAAGAAGTGAAAACACATTCTTAAAGGCTATTTTTCATGTAAATAACATGTCTATTTGATGAATCAGGGGGTCATAAATTATTGCAAACATAAAGAAGTTTAGAACAATTATCTTCAAAAATATTAAAACTTTAAGAAAAATAAAAGCTTGAAAACAAAGAATTTTGTACTTTTTAATTTGATAATTCTGTAGTCTGAAAACTGAGGAAATTTTAAGATATTCAAGAAAAACTAAAACATTTACCAGGAAACATCGCTGCAACATCGGCACCGATGTTTACAGAAAGTATTGCAAGTTCTACCGAAAAATTCTGAGGAGTGACAGTAGGCAAAAAGGCGATAAGAGTTTCCATAGAAATGAGTATAAAGTCGCAAATGATAGTGAAAATTAATTTGGTGCAATACAGATACAGCATACATTTACAGCACAATTATAATATAAAAAGGAGACGATGGGAAACTTTTATAAAAATTACTTAATGTTTTGGCCGCGAAGGTCATTACACAACCGACACCGACTTTTAAAGGACCGCCGCACGCGCTCAAACATACCAAGTGTTCTTGCGATTTCTCCAGCAGCGACGACGATCCGTGCTACGAGATCTTCCACTGTAGAGAGATTTTCCAAATCTTCCAAGGGTTTCTGATAAACAAGAAATTTCATGTGGCCCAGAAAAAAACCCAAGTAATTGAAGTCCGGGGAACATGGTGGGCCAATCAACAGGTCTGAGATAAAGTCTGAGAATAAAATTCTTGAAGGAAAGAGTGCTGGTGCTTGTGTGTAAAAAAATAACAAATGATGTTTCAAATATGAATTCTTTTTTAAGTGAAAGCACATTCTTAAAGGCTGTTTTTCATGTAAGCAACATGCCGATTTGATGAACTAGGGGGTCGTAAATTATTAAAAACGAAAAAATAGTTTAGAACCTTTATCTTCAAAAATATTTAAACTTTAAGATAAATAAAAGCTTGCAAATATGAAGAATTTTATACTCTTTAATTTAATATAAGTCTGTAAGTGAAAGCTGAGGAGGTTTTAAGATATTCAAGAAAAAAGTGAAATGTTTGCCGGAAAACATCGCTGCAACATCGGCACCGATGTTTACAGAGGATTTTGCCAAATTCGAAAGGTAATTTTAGAGAAGTGATAGTAGGCATTAAGGAGATGAAAAATTATCATAAAACATAGGGTGGAAGGAGACGTCTATTCTGTGAAACTCACAAATACAGACATCGAAGAGACAATTAGCCTGGCGAAGAGAATGACCCTATGAATGCGAGGATTTGGAACAATGCAGTCGAGAAGAAGAAGCTTTCTCGTATGTAAATTTTCCATGCGTTCGAGGAATATAAAAGCAGCCAGCATTGCAGAATTTATGGTTTGATGAGTATAAAAGCAGCTTTTATTCATTAAAGAGCGGTGCAGAATTGATAGTCGATTTCATTCGTAAACAACATGTCAGATTTCACGAATGACGAATATGCGGATATGCATTTAATTTACGGCTGATCGCATGGTAATGGACGCCTAGCACAAAGAACAATATCCAAATAGGCGTTATCCATACCACAGTACCTTTGCAAATATTTATCGATGTTTGCTGTAGACAGGATCATTCAAAATAACGAGGTCAAATGCAGGGCAAGAAAGCAGTGTGCGCACACCGGAAACTGTAAACCGAGTATTGCAGCGCTTTGCCGATACCCCATTGACAAGCACGCTATCAGTTGTAGCTGAATTGGGAATTCGGCACGCATGATATTTTATAATGAACAATTCAAGAAAGATAAAAATAAATTCAAAATAATTGACAAAATAATGTAAATTTCATTTATATAATTCAATTGAGAATATTTTATTATTTCCTAGAAAAAAATAAATGTGAAATTAAATATCCGTAGATTATAAAGAGTAGGCATTTAGCATATTATATATATGTATATATATATATATATATATATATATATATATATATATAATTAAACCGCGGATGTTCTCAGTTAATTCCACACTTCTAACATATTTTCAGTTCATAACAAAAACAAATATATACAACAAATCATAGAATACTTCCATTTTTTTTTTCTATTTTGAAACATTGTTTTGAAAAATGAATTTAGAAACAAGGTGTAAAAATGTACCCTTCTTTTGTCGGTGACGCTGTATACAAAAACTGTTGTCTTGTTTTATAAATAATTTCAAAAATATTCATCTCTAGTTCCATTTTCTTTCTTTCTTCCCATTTAGTCTTTGGGCGTTTTTCAAATGTCTTTCTGTTGTGAAATGTTAATTAACTGTTCAAGGAAAAACTTCCCGACAATGACTGTAAAGGATTCTTTTTTATTCTTTTGCTTATTCCATTTTCATTTATGAGTAAAAGTGTTTGTGTGAGTGTTTACTCTTTCAGAAAGCTTTCTCTTTTTTCGTAACACTTATTAGTCATCTCTGGCTTAAAAAATTGATTTCCATTCTTTCCAATAGGTCAGATTCAAAAGAACATCGCTCTTTTTTGGAAATTTCTTCAAAACTTATTCTTGCCTGACGAAAGAAGATTTATAAAGAATTTTCGAAAGCTAACTGAAGTCTAATTATTTCTTCCTCCTTAGTTATAAATTCTTCATATTAATAAAGCAGAATGCAATCTGAAAATAACTTTCGATATTAATGAAAAATCATTCATCAAATTTATATCATTGGAATGGAGAACACTGAATAAACAGAGTGTCATTTGAATTTTATATATGTCTCATTCCTTTGAAATTCCTTCAGGAAGGTAACTGACTTGAAAGAATATTCAAAAAATTGATTGAACGATAATTCTATGTATTGGATTTAAAGTTAAATCTCCTGTTTGAAATAACACATACCTTCTTTAAACAATAAGAACAGTAATTCTTCACCTTTACCATGGAACCTGAAATACCTGAAGTGAAGTTTGTTGTGCGAGGTAAGATTAGCTCCAACAAATTAAAATTTGGAAGTAATTTCTAAAATTATGTTGCTATCAACAAAAGATAATTTTGTATATTTTGTTTGAAACGTGCTTTTTAATTCAAAACCCCGGTAATACCTCTGGATATGTTCGTAGGTCTTTCTGTTTGTTTGCTAGCATTGACAAGATTAAAAACTTAACATTAACTGACCATTAATTATTCACATATATAATCAAAAGAAGTAACTCAGTGAATTTAAAATTTTAATTAATAAAATTAAAATACAAAAGGATTAATGATAGTACTATAATAATGTCATTTGGAAAGCTTGGAAATAATTTGGAACAACAATTTATAATAATGTACATCGTAACAATTCTATATTAATGAATCCTTATTGTTTTTTTAAGGTAAAAGTTTTAAATGCAAGAAAGAATATGAGCAATATTTTTAAATATTATATTTATTATATTCCTAAAATTTACGTTATTGTATGATAAATAACATTTAAATAATCATACAAATAGTAATCTAATATTGATGTTTTCTTATTAAAAATACTTAATTGAAAAAAATACTTAATTTATTCATAATAAAATTTTCCAAACTTCCAGAATTTTTGCACATTGTTTACACATTTAAAGATAGATTGTGTAATATCTTTAAAAAGGCTTTTTTTATCTTTCAAACATTTTTTTTTGAATAATGTTAATTAAATTTTCCTTTCGAAAAAAGCTACTATTTTTCAATCTTGTAATAATTACTTGTCTTTCTAATGATTTAAAAAAGGTTTTCAAAAATAAGCATTAGTCAGCGAATTTGTTGTTAATGCAGATGAATTCTGAATTAGAACTTTGCAGGAATTTGTAAATTAAGTTGTCCTTTAATTAATTCGATTTTATTTATTTCAAAGTATTCATTGATTACTGAGTGTATAATCTGATTAAGGCTTTCGATAATATAGAATAATTATTCATGACAAAGCGAGTGCAATGAAAAGTAAAACCATCATCTATCAAATGGATCAAGTAAGTTTTAACGTATGAAAATACTTTAACAAACAGTATACAGATTCAGCATAAACCAGTTTATGTCCTATTTCATATAATTAATAATGTCTTGTATGGGATACCTCATATTTATGTAAGTCACTGTCCCTGATTGCTTACTGAGCAACCATTTTTAACTTTTCATAAAAGATATTAATTCTTTAAGATAAAAACAAATTATAAAAATTTGATACTTTAATTAAGGTAGTCAATAAAATGAAATTATTATACAACAAATTGGGAAAGCTTTGTTTATGTAAGTTGAAATATTTTGATAAATCATGATAAAAAGTTCCTACTTTTCATAAGAGTTTAATATTGTTTGGCGCTCCTTAATTAGTTTTAAAAATATAAAATATTTAAAAAAAGAAGAAAAAATGTAAAGATTTACTAGTGTTTATTAACTCTTCAATTTATTTCAAATCATATGGGAATACAAAATAAATTATAGAAAATAATCTACGAGTTCTATATGAAGGAAATGTACCTGAAATTAGCTTGTATTTTTGATTTTTTTTTCATTACAATTTTTGTATCTTTGCTAGTTACATAAGAGAATAATTTCTTTCTAATAAAAAAAATAAACGTAATTTATCAGGTATATAAACTGGAATTTCAATCTATAAAACTTCCGTCCTTAATTGAAAGAATTCGAAAGAAAAAATGCTTGCATCTCAAAGTTTTAAGGTGCATCCTTTTATTATTTTACAATGATGGTTTCTGCCTACAATCTCAAATCGTTTCGTGTTGGAAGTATTCACTGAATATATAGAAAAGAATGACAAAATACATTAATAACTTTTAATATTTTATTGAAAACTATTTTATATAAATCGAATTATCTAATAAAAATCTGTATTCTATTATTCCTGATGTATCTACAAGTTCATAAATACAAGAAATTCATAGAAAGCATTACGCTCACAATATTTATGTATTTTTATAAGAAATATACCACGTAGGAATTAAAGTATCGAGGATTGTAAGTAATGAATTGTGTAATAAATATCAAATGCTTTATAAATTGTTTAATTTTGTTAATTTAAATAAATCAGTAAAGTAAACATAAATTGTTTTTCACCAATTGTTACTTGGAAAATATTTTATTCTTTCTTATATTTAAAGAAAAATATATGTAATTCTAGTGAAATATTCAGTAAATAGTGTAATAACGTTAATTCTGATTATATAAAAAAGCTAACAATTTGGCATAAATGATAAGATTTGATAAAAATGACATCTCACTTGATTAGATAACCTACCTAAGCTGCAAATCGTCACTGTAGTTTATATACTTACGTGATCCTTTAAAAAAACGCATATCTTAATTTAGTTTATGACAATTCTAAAATAAATTCGTCGGCTATAAAGACATTGAGCAATTTTTTAAAAATTTTTGGTATAAGAAGTATAGAGAAAGTTTTATAATTGTCAAAAAATTCGACTCGGGATTTTCACGAATCTCCATGCTGAGACCTCACTGAGTTCAAAACACATTTTTGGAAAATGTCTATTGGACAGATGACATTTAGTATATGGTTTTTACACCAATTTTGTAGATTTCTATCAAAATCCAATAAAGAGTTGGATGTCAGTCTGTCTGTACCTTCAGAAGCATGTAAACGTAACAACTCAAAGTTCAATTATTTAAATATATCAAATTCGCCATCTGGTTTTGTGATTGCAATTGTAGTTCTGTTGCAAATTATGATTTCAATCACTTGGAAAAAATACTGGACTAAAACACAAATTTATTTTTATTAGAGAATATGCGAGAAAATTTCAGGGCGTCATCTCCCATTGGTTCAATTAACTATCATTGGATGTGCGATGAATAAAAAGTTTTGCCAGTATACAGTGCTGATACTACTAATTATCTAGAGACTGCTTGATAAATCATGAGAGGAAATGGTGGTTGTTTTTGCCAGTGTTTTCAACGTTGCGCAAAAACATTAGATGCAATTAGCAATGATTTACTGTGAGAGTTTAGGAAGACAACTTCTTTTTTGGTTTTTAAATTGATAATGATGATTGTGTAAACTCTTGAAAGAAGGTTGTTTAATTACATTGAATAAAATTGTATTTAGGGAATTATAATTGTTAGAAAGAGAAGGAAATCAGTGACTGGAGACATATTTTTAAAATATGTTTTAGACCCAACCGTGTATACATATCTGACAGAATCCAAACTATAGAAGTTTTAGAATGTAATTTTTATTTATTAAAAAAAGAAAGGAGCGATTGTGTCTTGATTTATAATATTTAATGAATAACATAGAAAGATATTAAAATATAAGCAAGAAGATAAAAATCCGATTTATTATTTAAATTATTACAGGAATTAAAGAAAAATATTATTATGTTTTATTTAATTACTTAATTTTTCAAATAATTCTTTGCCGATGATTCATGAATTGCTGATCTACATAAATGTGTAAAATAAAAAAAAAAATAATAGAAAAAAATTCCTTTTGAAAAGAGCTTCAGAATTTTCAGTGCAAAGTGTATACTTTAAAAGTGTATAACAAAAAAATACTATACTTTTAATAGCTGATTCTAATTTCCAAATTAATTTTGTTACTAAACTCTAAATGAATAATTTTAAATATCTATTTGTGTTTATAATGCTTTGTCCTATTTTCTTTTATCTATCCTGCAACACATTTATCATTTTAATCATTAAATCTCAGGGATCAAATATTGGATATATTATGATAAAATCCAGGAATATTTTAATGGTATTTGCCTTACTTTTCTTAGTGAATTATTTTACAGTAAAAGTAATGCCTGAAATAATTTTATATATTTTTCTATTGTTTAAAAAATAACCTTTTTTAACTGTTCACACTCTTAAACTTTTAAATTAGAGGCTGTTTATAAAACGAAAACTACAAATAAATCTCCTGAAGTTAACTGACACAATAATTCTTATATATTTATTGTTAATGAAATGTCTACACATTTTCTGCTTCTGAGAATTAGTCACTTTTTAACTTATCTTATCCATTTCTTTTCTACATAAGGAAACAGTTAATTGTAAACAGATACATCATTCAATTAAACATTACTTTGAATATGTACATTCAATTTCGATATAAAATTAATTTCCCTGATTAGAAGTAACTGCAAATAAATATCTCAAAAATAAAATCATTGAAAGGAATGAAATCAAATTTTATACTTAGACTCTCATGTACCAGAAGGTGCAGAGGCTAAAAATTTTAATGAATTTTAATTAAATCAATGATTTTGTTTGCAGAATATGATGTTGTAATAGGAGATATGCAGATATGATGTAGATAGGAGATATGCAGATATGATGTAGATAGGAGATATGATGTTGTAATTTATAAAAATGATGTTGATGATAGGAGAGACGTTGGTGAAGTTTGAACTGAAAATAGATAAAGTTAGTATTATTGTTCGAATGATATAAAATCTCCATACAGAAATCAATGGCTCTCGATATGAAAAAAAAATATTATACATTCTTTACTAACGATGATTCTCTGGTCCTCGTGCATCATTTTCAGTCTTCTAATACAAAATAGTATAGTAAAAGAATAATAGTTATATTTGTCCTATTTACAAAAAATTTCAGCTATAATTTCTGGTTAATTTTTACTTATTATTTTTGTGAGCACATTAAATTCCAGTTTCAATAGTTTGTGCTGCATACGCTTTAAACTGAATATATTGCTAGTAAAATTAATTATTTTTTTAAATAAATTCTTGAGTAATATTCTTATGGTAAGATTATTTACACAAATTAAAAGATTTATTTGACTTTTTCCAAGCTTGGGTTAATAAAATTGCAAGGTTTTATTATGTATCAATTAATTAGTTTATTTTTAGTTTGGAATCTATTAAATAATCTTTTGCATCATCGAGAAAAATAAAGAATAAAATTTATATGTGCTGTGCATCATAATTTGAAATATTAAAAAAAAAATGCTACAATGAATATTCGACGAATTGAAAAAAAAATTGATTATTTGTCAGAGAGAAAATAATTCGCAAACATAACAAAAACGAATGCTCAGCTTCTGAAACAGGATTAGACATCTTCACATGTTGGAGCTAGAAAAGACATTGATCTTTAAAATGAATGGAATCGAGTAGCACACAAATTAACTATAAGAGAGAGGCTGAATCTAAACTTTTAAAGAATTCATCTGAAATTAAGCATTGTTGAAGATGACGCAACTACAGTGTTTTCAAACTTAGATGTCTAGCAGAGCAATCGCATTTCTAATTTAAAGCGGAAATCATTTCCACTCAATTGAGTTTCTACAAAACTGCCAGACAATCTGCACTCAAAACAAATCAAAAGTGGGTCAACTCAAAGAGTGCATCGGAAAGCGAAATTCCAGGTAAATTCAATTCACTACAGTAGGAACATTTTGCTTAATGAAGCATGTTTCGGCAGGTTGAAAGATTTCTTTGAGAGAAAATACTACACTTCCATTTTGTTAAAAGTTTTACGAAAAAAAAAAAAACATGTATTATTTGTAAACGGAAGCGAGAGTGAAATGACAGAATTTTTATAAATTCTAAATCAAGTTAAGTAATTTTATGAAACACAATTCCAAAAAGGGAAGATTACAGATGTTTGGAAATGATTTAAGATGAATTCTTGATGGGGTGAATTCTTTTCTGTGAAACAATCCCAGAACATATATGGGTGAGAAAAATTTATTGAAACATATTGGACTGTTAGATTATTAAGTTGTTGGTGCTTCCATATATAAATGTTCAAGGAAACTGTAAAAAAAACTGGAGATAATATGCTTCAACAAAATATTATTACTTGCGGTTATTAATAAGAAAGAAATTGGAGACCGGAATGCTATAAAGAGAAGCATGCTGTAATAACGTAAATGCAAAATACTGGAACAGAATTAAAAGAATAATTCTAAAGAGGAAATAATATGTTTATTCATTTTTTGGTTTCACAAATTCTTAGTTATGTCCAACCCTAAAATAACAATACAAAAGCGCAAATTATTTTATTTAAACGTTTTTGCTATTTCAAATAGAAATTGCTTTTTCAAGAAATTTGCCTATAAAAAATTTATATGTAAAAAAACAAATGGCCCTAATATTTACTTACTAAACATCATTTCCCAGCCGATGGCATTCTTAAAATGGAAATTATAAGTTAATGGTTGAGTAGTTGGTTCAATCTTCCTTAGCGAATTCGTATATGGTATGGCGCAATGTTACCCCCACTTCCATGATTGAATGTTTCCCCCACTAGTGAGGATATAAATGTCTGCAGTTAACTGATATGACTCAAACTATAATTTCGGGATTTAATGTTTCCCCCACTAGTGAGGATATACATGTCTGCAGATAACCAATATGACTCAAACTATAATTTCGGGATTTAATGAAGGTTTTTATTTAATAACCCTTATAAATTTGGTAATATCCACATATTACCAAATCTATAAGATATAGGTATTACGAAAATTGTTATTAGTCTACTACAAAAAGTCAAATCATTGAGGTAATGATCATTGCTCACATTGATTTATTGATTTATTTAAATTAAATAAGCAATTCGTTAATCCATTTGAAATTTAGAATAAATGATGCAGACATCATATATAGAATAGTTTATTTCTTCTTTCTTTACACACACACATATGTATGTATAAAATATGTGTGTGTCTATTACACGTAACCTTTGGAGGTATGCATATTATAGTTTGAGAAGCGCTTAATTAGGAGATTACTGTTGTTGTAGCTATAAAATAATCAAAATTAATATGTCTTTCAATAATTAATTAGCTTCCCAAAACTCCTTCAAGATATTAAACTGCAAATATATACATCCATTAGAACGTATATAGATTATCATGATTTTATGCTTAAGCATTAATAAAATGTATATAATGCACCTATAGGTCTAATATATTTATTATTAAGAACAAAATTACAAGACAAATATAAAAGGCTTATGAACGTAAAAAAAAAAAAAAATTGAATTTTGATATGTTAATCTAGAGGTACTTTTATGTAAATCAGATATGTAAATGTTTCAAGATAGATATTTCCTTTCAAGGAATAATTTCAAATATTTGAGAATGCAAATAACGGAGTATAACTTAAAAATGAATATGTTTATTAAAAGAGGAAACTTTTTATGCATTATTTTTGTGACAAATTCTTAATCAGACTGATATTTCAAATATATATTCTGTGCGAAAATAAATAGAAATATGAAGCTTTATTGCAGTCTATGATCGAAGCAAATATAATAAAAAAATTAATGTATATAAACATAAAAGAAAACTAAAAGCTAATTTCATTCTTCAAAACAGCAATATATAAAGAATTTACATATATGAAACTATCTTTGAAAGGAATATGTTATCCTGATGCCATGCATTTTTATTATGAGATATAAATAACATAATACCATTTCATGTCTCGGATACATTAAACTTAATGGATATGTAAGAAATTTAAAATAAGTCTGAAGGATATAATTGCAACTTCATCAAATGGTGTTATTTCTTATGATAAATATTCACGGCACATTCATATGACATTTAGTTTGTTTACGGAATCACAAATAAAATTAATTACGATGTTTATGACACAATTCCGTTCAACTAAAGTTTTATTTACACTTACAATGACAGCATTTGAGGTGGGGGGGGGGATAAATTTGTCGATAACTCCATAGTGACTTTGACTGTATTCTAAATTGTAAGCTCATTCGTCATCAGCTCATTCATCATACTAATACGGAACTCATATATCTTGGCACTGGATTTCATGTGGCTGGAAATGATGACAAGCGGTTAATTAATAATCTTTTTGAAGCGACACTATTCATGATTAATTGAATTCAAATGCATTGCTTCCTGGCATTATGGTGACTGCATCTTCAGAAATATTTTCTTACTACAATGGAAAGCAAATTTGAATGTGCAAGAACAGTGATTGGGAAGTTAACTAAGCCGCATTCACCCACAGAATGCAATTATTCTATTTGTAAATGATGATTCTATAAAATTATTCAATATGCGGGTTTATAAATTAGTTTTTATTTGATGCTAAATAGAAATTTATAACTAATATATTCAAATATATCTCGATTGATTTCTTTCTGATCATTTTTAGGTAGTTAATTTAAATTTTGTTACAGAAAACTATGAAAGAGAGTTAATTTTGGACTTTGTATTATTGGAAGTATATATATTGTATTACTATTGATTAAAACATCAATTTACATGTATATGGATTTTCGCATAAAATATTATATGGTGATAATGAAATCTCAAATGTCCTAATAATTTGCCGAAAGAGGCTTTAGATAAATTCACTCAAAGGCTCAATGTATTCATAGGGAATTTTCAGCATTGTTATTACATATTAGAGGCCCAAATGTTCATCAAAGCATATTTCATCTTATTCTCCAAAGCTAATTTGAATTGTCCATAGCATTGTTCACGGTCTCGCTACATAAATATATTGTCTGTCATCTGAAAGTTGCCTTTTAGAAAAATGCAAATTTAATTTGCATAAATTAAATTTAATGAATTCGCATAAATGTTATTAAAATATTAAATTATTTCTCAATTATATTCGTGTGTCTGGTAGAAACTTACGATTCGAAGTTATCAAGAATATACGGCGGAGAAGCATACAACATGAAACTGCCAGATTTTATTTATATTGATGTCATATTTGGAAGCACTTTGGAGCAGACTTCATGATTTTTAGCTTTGATTAATTGACAAATATACTATGCCGATAATTTTCTCTGCAAAATCAAGAACTGCATCAATGTAAGAATACTTTGCTTCAATACATTTAAAGAGCATTCGGCTCTCTTACAAGGCGCTTCGATGAAATTGGATTTGGATAAAACTCTTACAACCATCCTTCAGGGTATAAAACATTTTTCGAAGTGAATCAATTATTCTTATACTATATATTAAAAGTACACCCCCCCCCCACATAAAAATGTACAATTTATGCAAGACCATGAAAATTTCGCACATGAAAATTGCATGCTTCTTAATATTGTAAAAAAATCGCTACTACTTGTTCGTTAACTGCATATTATTGTTTGGTTTGGATTTTTGGTTTGTGTAGTATTTTATGGCGCAAAAGCCGTATCTGGCCATACTGGGCTCATATTATTGATGAAATTGATAGTTACGAAATTGCATTTAATGAATTAATAGTTATAAAAGAGTCTACTAGTGAGTGATCTTTAGTAATTTATCCTTGACATTCAAAAATTATTCATATTTTGAATCTCCGATCAATTAAAATCAAAATGTGAGCTACAATAGCATCCAAATTAAGAAAGAAAAGAACCGATATTGTTTAGCCGATATCTACTAACCGATCGAATCAAATTTATTATTAGATATTCGGAAACGAAACCAACGATAATAGTTTCAAGCATTTTATAATAAGTTATAATTACGTCGACAATGATAAAATGTCATTCTCTGAAATTTAATATAAGAAAATGTAGTCAAATTAAATTCAAAATGGAAAAGCAATAATATTTGCTTGCCAAATAAAGATACCTCTGGGAGAATCAACGATTATCTTACTGTAAAGAATCCTCAATAGTTGAAAAGATGATTAAATTCCTTCTTTTAGCCGTAATTTAAAAATATTTGTAACATTAAAACATACCTTAAAAATGGTTTCTAGTTAAATTTATTATAAATTACTCTTCATTAATGGTCATAACTACACTTATTTTGAATCTGTCGATTCTTTGAATAAAATTATTACCTGAATTAAATTATCATTATTTAATTTCGGAAGAATGAAATTATTAACAGCTAATATGAATTTATTAGCCGTTAACAAAACTGCAGATTTTGTTTTAATTGGATCTTTCACTTTTGAAGTTAGGTCCTGTCATGCAAATTATTACGATAAACTATGATAAAACAAGAAGAGTATGAAAGAAAAAATACTTATTTTATTAGAGATAAAAATGTACATTTCAATTTTTCAAAGCATCTCTTATATTTTAATACTAATGTGAGATCTTGTAATTTATATTTATGAAATATAAATAATGCGGTACTTAAGATTGATCAAAGATATGTATGTATTCGACTCCAAAGAGCATTTTCCACTTTTTATAAAAACATTGTCATTTGTTATTCGATTCAAATTTAATCAAAGGACTTCATCATTTCTTTGTAATCTGGGGTCGTTAAGAAAACTAAAACTAAATTTTAATATTTCATTCAGTGTAACTCATTAACACATGAAAAAGACTCTCCTGAAACTTTTCATTTTTCTTTCATCGAAATTATTATTCTTAAAAAAACTATTCTTTTGCCTAGAATACTCCACGTAAATTTTTAAAGCAGCAGGTATTTCTTGAAAAAAGATGTAAATAATTGGGGGGATACTTTTGCTATCTGTAAATAAGGATAATTAAACAATGAATCAAGTGGTATTTAAATATCGAAAAAAGAGATATTTTATTATTTATAAAACGAGGTTAGTAAATATTAATAAGTTAGGAAACAAAATAGGAGGTGGATGTATTCCAAATTCTCAACAGACGGTCTTTCTATATTTGAAAAAAAAAGAGTGATAAGAAATGTGCGAGGGTAAGAGTAATCTGGAATGCTTGGCTGTTGAAAATTCTGTGGAGTTATTATTAATATAAATTTGCAACTTAATGAGAGAATGAGGTTAACAACGAAATTAATTTACAGTCTTAAAATTCATATGTTGAATTTTAATCCCCTATTAAATGCATCATACTTTGAATCCTTTATACATGAAAAATGTTAACATTCTAACATTTTTTAAGATTAGCATGTATAATCTTAGACATACATTTCTCTTAGATTAGACAATATTCTTTGAATTTGGATACCATTCTCAACTTTGAACTGCTGTATAATATTTAATAAAAATCCTCAACGATACTGTTATTTAATATTTTTACAGCTACAATACGGTACAATGAGTGTTAAAATTTTAATATCGCATTAAATTTTCCAATTACAAAGAAAATTCAACATTTGTAATATACAATTAATTTGAATTTAGAAAATTAGATGGATATTATAAATTGTTTATGAAATAATTATTAACAATTCATTTTCTGTACAATTCAATATTTATTATTCATTTTTGTTCAAAAAAGGAATAATAATATTTTCGGAAAATTTCCAATAACTGGAATATGCATTTACAATAATCATTACCAATTTCAAAATATTTAAATAAATGGATAAATAAAAATGTATATTCAAATATTCAAGTCCTAATGATTGATGCTCAATATTTATTTAAGGGTAAAATTTAGATTTAGTTATTTTAAAATTGAGATGACATTCATTGATAATCGCTTATTCAGATTTGTTTTAAATTCCATTCTACAAATTCCACAACTAGGTTTACATTCAGTTTGTAGAAACCATGCTGCTAGAATCAAACTCCGAATGCTTCGGCCTGAACCCTAGCTACCATAAATCTTCTTGGGGACATTTCTACACAGTTAATTCAAGCGAAAAATTAAATTCTAAGATTTATGATACATATAATTGGAACAATCTTATGCTATGCAGGGCGCGATGGTTCAGATTACATTAGATTGTTGTTTTTTCCTTCACACAGTGATGTGAGCATTTAATAAAATATCAAATAATTAGTTAATGTTTTAGTATTATTATGCTTGTTAGAATCCCCCTTAACTATTTTCAGTTAATTAGCCTAGTTCATCAATTATAGTATTTCATATAGTCTGTTCATTTCTGAATCCAGATCAAAAAGTACCTTTAAAAATTTCACACAATGCAAAATTCATTATAAAACCAGAAAATTTTAACTGTATGTTTTGGTTAATGGTGTGAATATTTCAATGAAGCCAAAAATCACACATGTATGTAATGGCAGAGTTATATCAACTAAATCATTTTTGAACAAATACTTTAAAATATTACAATACAAGTATAAATATCATAGCTCATTTTAGATTTTTTAAGGATGTTTATGCTCTAAATATCTGTATAAAAATTATATTTCTAATCAATTTTTCACACTTCTACATATAATATAAATACAATATAATATAAAATATTAAAACTAAAGTCAACATAAAAATGTTTACAATCACTACAAATGCAATTGTAATGAATAATATAAAAAAGTGGGGGTTATAAAACGATTTTTACTGCATTTTCTTTTCTGTCTGTTTAACCTAGATAATTAGGCAATTTATGAAATGAATTACTAATGTCATCCTCAGTTGAGTGTTATTTGTGACGAGATATCCAGTTCTATTCTTTGAAGCATTTCAAATACAATCATATTTATATTTGTATTAAGTACATTTTTGTTTCACTTAAAATGACATTATATTATCTACAAATTGCCAATAATTCGACAATTATCAGAAATGAATTCTGAAATCGAGGTTCCTTTGTCTTCATTTCATTTATCATATCACCATCTGCCTAGATATTTGATTTTAAGATGTGGTAAAGCACGACAGGTGGTTAATTAATAATCTTTTTGAAACGACCATATGCATGATTAATAGAATTCAAACGCATTGCTTCGACGGCATTTACGGTGGCTTCATCTTCAGAAATATGCATTTCCTTAAATAAAGAGCAATTTTCAATGCTCACGAAATATGATTGGAAAATTACAAAAAGAAATTTTGATATCGCGCGCATTGAATCATGATGCCGATTAATCAGGGTTAAATTTTCTCAGTGCCCAGCTTTAAAATTTGCTTTTTATAAAGCTTAATTTTATTTTCCGTGTAATTTTAGCATTGGTTCTTTGGAATCTCTTGACTAGTTTTTTATTCAAAAAAATCACGGAACATATAAAGAAATTACATATAATTAATTAAAGTAAGATAATTTGGAATTTTTTTATATGTATTGAATTATAATTCACAAAGTAAATTAATTTTTTATGCCTTTAATGCATATCTAAATATATTATATTGAAATAATAATATATGAAGATATAGCATATGTAATATCATTGCATTCTTACCAAACAGATTTTAGATTAATTAATTATTCCCTCAAATTATATTTAGTAAGATGCTTCAGCCATTTTAATGCAATTCAAATATCCATCGGCGTGTTTTATATTGGAAATACAAAATTTATTTGCTTTATATATAATTATATATATAATGTATGTCAAGTTTATTTCCTTTCAAATTAATTAATTAGTAAGATTTGTGCTATAGTTAAATTAACTTATTCGTAATCCATAATTCTATATGCTTCGTATATATATATATATTTTGCAAATATAATATATGGAGATATTAACATTTTCTATCATATAATATATAATTTATCACTTCCACTGATCATGTCTATATATTTTCTCTTCTTACTCTATTTAAAAAACCAATATTATTCTGCATTTCAAAAAATTCAATAATAAATCATCTTTTAAATTTATAAATCTACGTTTCTTAATGGAATTTTGAATGAAGTCTGTTGGAATTAATATTTTAACATTAAAGTATTTCTAAAATTGCTCAAAATTTTTCTTCTGCAGATTAAATTTTAAATGAAATTGCAACTACATGAATTGTATTAATGGCGACAACACGTAAAACAAAAAGAACGTATGAAATTACATTAAAAAAAATCCCTTCAATATTTGATTCATAAACACGATCGCATTTTCTTCATAAAATTTGGCAGGAAAATCATAACAAAACTTTCATTAACCAAAAGCTAAAAGAGATGATTAATTCTCAAAATTCCTATTATGATATTTTTAGAACATGAAACAAAACATTGCAATTTTTGCAGTATAATATTTTTTAATAGGAAGAAGATTTAATATTTTTTAATAATGAAGAGAAGAATTCTGCTCGAACAATATTCATTATTTATCATGAAAATATAAAGACATTTGGAAATTTAGATCTCGGAGGGAAAAATATAAGTATTCTCCTTGCTTTAAAGACAGTTGTAATCTCGAATATTGAATAAAAGTTAAATATTTTCAGTTGATCTCGAAAAATATAAGGTAAAGAAAATAATATAACTTACATTTTTTTTTGTAATTAGTTCAGTTTAAGAAAAACACTTAACCTTTTATATACTAACTTAAAAATGGTGAAAGTCCAATTTTTTTTTGGATCAAATATTGCTTCAAAATTGTCTCCTGGCGCTCTCTTTTAAAGAACATTCCATTCAGGTACGTTAATTAAGCGTCCAAAACAAAAAGTTTTTCGCATTGACTACAGGTTGGGTATTTCGTTTCTGGGTTTCCCTTTTCTGTTGCAGTTTTTAAATTGTCTTTTCTTTTTGCAGAGGCATTTACTGTTCTTCCAAAGTTTAAAAGAACCGGTTTTTTTTAAAAAAAGTTATTTGTCTCCTTGAGTCAAAAAGAAAGACTCACCCTCTACTGGTCTTGTTTCATTTTCTAGATAGGCTTGTATCCGAAGGCATTCCGGGAATTTCCAAACACCTCTACTCTTTAATTAACTAGATTCCATCAGTGTTAAAGAACTAACTGTTCAGAGAGGATGTAAATTGACTAGCTTTTACAAGAAAGAAAAATTATTCATAACAAAAAGGATTCCAAGAATGGACCATGAATACAATTCACTATATAATTAAGTCTTACAATAGCAAATTCGCAGAGAATTTTTGTCTAGTTTAATTTCAATTAATTCCCTTACTCTCTATCATATTGTTTATTATTTCCTCAATAAAATATTTTAATCATAAATTTTGACAGAAATTAAAGCACCATTATTTTAATTCCTTTATAGCAGTTTCTTTTATTATGATCTTGAAATGTCTCTACTGAGTCATGTTCCATGACATCTTGGTGCCATTAAAAAGGTAAGTGTATGTTTTATTTATTAGAAGACCTTTGGTGCAGGTATACAGGAATTACACTCCATAATTTCTCATATAAACTATGAAGATAATTAGAAGATAATTTATTTTCATTTCTTTAGAAAATCATTTCTTAGAAAAAGAGAGCGAAATTTATAAAAATAATAAAAATTTAAATTTGATTACAACAACGAATTTTTTGACTCAATATTATGCAGACAATTTTTTTTAATTCAAAATTCAGGAAAAGGGAGAATGATGTTGATATTGACATTATCTGTAGAACTCTTTTAAATTTTAGAATGGGGCAAATCTTAATTTGATGCAATATTATTTTCAGATAATATTTTTTAAACGATAAAATATTGTTTGAATTTCAGTTAAATAAATTAGTGTTTTACTAATAATAATGCATATACTACCAAAAATATCTGTCTAGGATATATACTGCCCAAATGTTCAGATCAAATGATCGAATTGTCCTTAAGGATGTCAACACATACATATAAATTTTTTTCCCTTATTAGTAATGGATTCTAATCAAAATATTAAATGGTCAAAATATTAATTTTAACCCTTGAATAATCAAGACACAAGATTTTGTCACAAAATAAGTTCTAAGAAGCAATATAAATTCTGGACAGAGTTTTGAATGAAATTACGTTAGATATGTTAATCAGATAAAAATGTTAGGAAATATATGAAGATTAATGTTACAATTTGAAAATATTATAATATATAAAAATATAAAAAAATATATAAATATATATAACTATAATTTCATTATTATTTCTAAGTGAAGTTTAATATGTATTTACTGAAAACAATGACATTTGTATTTAAATTTGGCTTTCATATTTCTGTCTTCTTTATTGAACACTATAAACCTTATTCCAGTGAAATAGAAGGCATACTACCGAGTGATTTTATCATTAAAATTTAAATTGGTATAAACTATTATTAGTATTGATTCTTCAGCTAATAAGAGATAGAGAGAAAAAGAGAGATAAAATTATAAATTATTTACGATGGAATCAAACATTAGAAAAAATGATATTTTTTTATTTGCCAAAATATCAGGCTAAAACGGCAATCAGGTAAAAAATTTTCAGAATGCATGAACATTAAAAAAACATAGATCTTTTTGATTCAAAATAAACATTGACGATTTTGTCTAAATGTGTTTTAAATTATAAATGTGCAATTTTATGAAAAAGATTTAGCGTCGTACAAAGAAGAATTTTCAACCTTTTTTTTTTTATCATTAAGTTACAAAAAGAATCAAAAGCAGTGACAGATGTAATCTTTAAAGAAAACCTCCTTTATCCTTTATTTGAAATAATTTCAACTATTAAAAAAAAATTTAATATGAAAATATATAATCTATAAATTTTATAATATATAATGTGCAAGAAATTTCAATATTTGAATTTAACTGGCGATAAACGTTCTGAAATAAAATCAATAGATTTTACATTTTCTTTTCAGTGCTAGGGTATATAACAGCATGCACAATTTCTTATGAATAATATAAAAATGCCAAATCTACTTTAGTCTTCGTTTATCTTTTCTTTCGACTTTGTTTTTCGAAACTCTTTTTCAAAGACTTTTCCATAACAAATAATTATTTATTAAAAAATAACCGTTTTTTAATATTTTCTCATTTTGTGTTTATTTTCATTTATGATTTTGCCTTTTTCCTCTGCATATGAGCCTTTTGTACCTATTGAGAAACTAGCCTTTCCTATTTTGCAATATTCATTATTTTTTCCAATGCTTAAAAGAATTGGTTTTAACTGAATAGTTCAATAAAGAAAAAATATCTGCTAGCGGTCTCACTGCTTTTACGAATGTATAATACTAAAGTTTTTGCTGCAATATTGAAAGAAAGAAAAGAAATGTTTTTAAAATGTTGAATTAATTTCATGAGTTTTCAAGTATTAATCATGCAATATGGGTGTGATATCATTATTTCTTTCAGGAAGATGATTAAGGGGAATTGTTCAAATTCAATAACAAAAAAATAAATTATAAATTATTAAACTGTCTATATATACTGTATTATATAAGAAATGTCTCAGAAGATATTTTTTCTTTATAATATAATTTACTTAGTCATATTCATGTTATAAATATTTATTTCGAATTGTTAATAAATAACGGTAATTTAAACATGATTATTTATATTTGAAGCATTTTATTAACTTGCTGTGAACCAAATATTTCTTCAAGAATAAGTATACTTATAACTGAACTATTTCCACTATTCGATAAGATATATTTTTAATAATATAATTTTGAATATTCTTCGGTGATTTAACTAAGCACCTAATAAGCATGAATTATCTAATCGTCTAAGGAATTGTAGCATGAATTATCTAATCTTCTAAGAAATCCTATAAGCATGAATTATCTAATCCTCTAAGGAATCGTATAAGAATGAATTATCTAATCGCCGAAGGAATCCTGTAAGGGTGTATTATCTAATCGTCTAATTAATCGTATAATCATGAATTATCTAATCATCTATACGATCGTCTAATAAGCAGGAATTCCATGCCTGTTTCTTCAATCACATTTTTATTCAACAGATGATTGAAATTTTAAAAAAAAACCATTTAATGTGACTTCTAGAAATACTGAGAAAATTTTATTTCGCAATATGTACTTCTTCAGTATTAAAAGAAATTACATAAGCCTAATTGAAAGTAAATTAGTAGGGAAAGATTTTGATCTTTTTTAAAAAATTTTAAATGTGCCAAAAATGTTTTAATGTGTTTCTGTTACACTTGGAAAGAATATACGGCTTCAAAAAATTAGACAAACCTTTTATTTCCCTAAATATTGTACTTAAACGTATACTTTTAGTTATAATATTTTATTGAACGTGGATAAATAATTATATGAAAGTTATTTGATTTTAAACTTTAAAGTCCCAGATACTGTAAAAGTGTCAATAAATAAAATGTTTCAACTACATTTATTTACATATACATAACGTGTCACTTTTCTATCTATAAAATTTGCAGAGACTTTGAATTTCGACGTATTATTTTTAAATTTAGGTGGATAATAAGAAAAAAAATAGATTTAGAGATAGAAACATTGTAATAATTAAAAGGCATAAATGATCATTCCAAGACATTATATATACATATATTTAGATCGATCGATATAGACATTAGATATATGCTTGCGTGTGTGTATTGAATTTTATTATTCCGTTCTTCGACAATTCTTATTCTTAATGATGTAAGGAAATAGATCAATTATCAAGATTTTTTTCGTAAATGCTTTGTTTATTATAGTATATAGGAAGGCAGAAAGAAAAAAAAAAGAATAGACCAGGAGAAGGGATTTTGACTATATATATATATATGTGTGTGTGTGTGTGTGTGTGTGTGTGTGTGTGTGTGTGTGTGTGT
>JAPMOR010120432.1:417322-430857 GCA_026543865.1 Argiope aurantia | reverse complement strand
GTGTGTGTGTGTGTGTGTGTGTGTGTGTGTGTGTGTGTGTGTGTGTGCGTGTGCTCGCGCGCGCGTGTGTGTGTGCGTGCATGAGTGAGTAGGTGAGAGAGAGAGAGATAAAAACATGGAAAGAAACTAATAAAATAAATCGAATAACATGGCGAAAATATTGCGAGTCCTACATATTCTGAAATAGACAAAAGCTATTAGAGAACAGAATAAATTCAAAGGAAAATATTTTAAAAAATTAACTTCAGATAATTGAAAAAAAATTCCATTAAACAATTGTTCAAATAACTGATTGATCCCTTGATTATGCTTAAATCTTCTCTGATGAATAAAAGATATTTCTAGATCGTATCTGCATTTTAAGACATAGTTTTTCGTTACATCATCTTAAATTTTATTTCTCCTGTTTGTAAACGTAGTTGTTAAAAATTATATCTATTTTTACGCCGATTGAATTAGCATTTTAAAATGTATACTTAATACCAACTGCATCGTCAGTTTATATATAGTGAATGAAAGTAAAAAGAAAACATTTTTTATCATCAAAGCTTTAATGATTTTCCAAAATTAGTTAATTAATAAATTAGTCTAATTCATCACTGATCCTGCAGCAGAAGCCTTAAGATGCAACATTTTCCACCAGAACAGCCATACAAACCCTATGCACTTAATCCTTCTGCATATGAGCCTTAGCGAATTTCGCCATGAGTCCATTTCGAGATTCATACTGTAATAAAGCAACCACTGAGCAGAAGATATCTGGAAGGCTGAGCCGTAGCTGTATTAGCTCTGATTTCGACCAAGACCATAAGACTGCGAAATTAGTCCCTCTGGTTCATAGCATATGATTAATTATTCGGACTTGCTGAGTACCTATTCTCATAATAAGCCTTTGTTCTGGAGTCCTACGTGAGGGTAGAGTTACTCTGCGTTTGTGGTATCGTTTATGGAGACTGTTACGTGAGTTGACTATGCATAGAGGTAAAGGAATAAAGATTTTTCGTTAAATGGTTTTAATGAATTATAATGTAACTTTCCTAATAAATTGCGTGAAAATACAATTGATTATGCTCATTGAAAAGAGTTGTTTCTTGTAATCGCTCTCCGATGATTATCCGTTTATTGAATATACGATTTGTTGAACATTGGTGACTTTGCAGTAAAATTATAATACGCGGTTAATTTGATGGAAAAAATAAAGGATTCTGAATTTTTTTGTTTATTATTTAAATGAAGAAGTAATGAATAAAAATGCATAATTTTATTATATTAGTAAGGATATTTTAGAGAATTTCCGACCTAAAGAAAAATAACTTTATCAGCAGTACACTTAGCTTAAATGAACTTAAATTTAACTTTCTTAAGAGAATTGTACAATATCAAAATCATATACAATTTCTTAAGTTTCGTTTGACTTTTTTATACTAGCTTCCTTTGACTGAATATATATCGATGAATTTGGTGTTGTTAGATTCGCTAAAGAAATGTCATAGAGTTAAAATGTGTAGTTTGTTATATTGAGCTATCACTAAAGTCAATTTTAAGTTTCTTTGTTGGGCCTACGACGAAAATTTTATCATTTCATTTGAAAAAGTCATTGCCTCTTAAATACAAGTTTTAGAATGTGACCTTTAAGCTATATCGATGCATATGAATTGGAATATCTATTCAAATAAAGATTTCTTAACTGCTGCTGTGTTTGTATAAAATGGCAGGTTTTCATTATGGATAGTAGATCCAATAAAGTACACCTTGCCATCCCTTGATTAAACTTTTCTGTATTTTTTTTTAGCGAGAGGGATAGAAAACGGGAACGAAATAATGGTCATAAAGTTAAAGAAATGTAAGAGAATAGATGGGTGTTGCACAATTTCAATTCTGTTAACATTGCTTCCAATGTTCCAATTAGTTTTCTGTATACTTCATGAAAGTGGTGAACTCTTCGAAGAGAATGTTGTTAATGCATTTATGAAAAATTGAATAATGTCGTTGATTTGTAATCACTCATTTTTGTAAAGCATTTTATGTTTACAAAATGAATCGATATAATCTCACTGAAAAAAAAATCAAGTACTATTATTAAATTATTTTTTTATGCTGCGTTTCATCAATAGTAATTCTTTTCCATATAATAATTCTATGAACAATTCACATGTCTGACGAGATTTAATTTCAGCAAATCTTGCGCAGTTCAAGAAAGACTAATTCCCTTTATTTTAACTGAAAAACCATAACTTTATTTTTTCTTACTATATTGATTTTTGTTTACCAATATTTCAGTCATCTTTATCTTCAAGATAAAGTTGTCTTAAAAATTCATTAATATATTATGGCATTTTATTTTCTGTTTTTCCACCGATATTTCTTTAAAGATAATCCCTAAATTTAATTGTAATTAATTGAAATTTATTTTTATCAATCAAAGATTTACAAGTAAAATATATTTAGATTAATATGCTGTGTAAGGGCAATGTATTTTAATACTCTATACAAGTTTAACTCAATTTAAATATATTTGTTCATTACTTAATTATGTCAACATCATTCTAAAAATGATTATTTGCAATTATTAGAGTTAAACGAATGGATTTACTTAATCTTTACTTTTAATTGTTAAATCTGAACAACATATTTTTATAAATAAAAGTTTAATTCAAGAAATTTATAAACACTATATTTGACTTTTTTTATATTTGTAAGGAAGAATTATTTAAAAATATCACTTTCTTTCATGCTAAGATGAACAAGGGAATGAAACATAATTTTATAACAACCGTCTAATAATAAATAAAATATGTCAAATATATTATCTTTTTCCCATTTCGTATTGTAGCTCTATAAAATAATCAGTTTTTTTATCAGGAAAAATCCAAATCTTGCTTTAGGATTTAATTGAAAATTCACGAAAATGCAGATATTAAGAATAAATGTTACAAGCCCACTATATAAAATGATGAATCGAAGATATTGAATTCATATTTTTAAATAAGACAACTTGAGAAGTCATGTAAGAGCACTCAATATTTTTTATTTCAGCAGTTTACTTTGAAATAACTTCTACTAAATTGGTTTCTTTGTTCAAAACTACAAACCAATCTGCATTCAAAACAGATTAGATGTACTCCGTCTCTAAGCGCGCACCAAAATATGTAGTTTCAGGAAATTCAATTTAGTGCTGGATAATCATTTTCCTTTATGAAGCCTGCTTCTAAAAGTACAGGATTTCTTTTCGGGGTGGGGGACACTAGACACGAGTTATGTTAAGAATTTTTCATAAACAACCGAAGATTTTATTTTGGAATGGTAATATCTAGAAAATTTTGAAGAACAAAGTTGCACATTTCTGTCCAAATTAGGTTACCAGTTCTTCAGAAATCCTTTCTTGTGAGAAAGAAGACATTCACTTGTAGAGAAAAACAATTCATATTTTTCTAATCAAATACCTTCCTTGAACAAATATGAGAAAAAAAATTGCATCGAAACAATTTTTTTTCTTCTCGGAGAATTATGGTGTAGGTCATTTTAAAAGTACAAGAACAGATAACCAAAAAAAAAAAAATACATTCAGGGTAAATCAATTATTTTCTTAATTTTTTTAAAAAAAGAAATATATATATATATATATCTTTTTATTATGAGAAGTATTTATACTTTTCACCAAGAAAAAGAGGTATATTTTATCAATTTATAATTCAGAAAGTATTTTATTTTTTTTATTTTTCTTTACTTTATTATAAATATATAAAACATATATAAATGATACTTTAGAATTTTATGAAATATTTCCTTTAGAATGAAAGAATAAACCATCATATATTATCTAATTTTCATGAAATTATAATATGTTTATAAAAACACATTGAGTCTGTTTGTGCTGTATAAATAAATTAGCATTAAAAATAAATAAATTATTTATTTAGATTGAAGATTTCGGAGAAAACACAGCAAAATATTGTAAAGAAAAGGAATGTCATACGTATGTTATAGAGGATTTAATAATATTAATGATGATACATTAATATTAAAAGTAAAATTTTATTGACTATACAGAAAAATATTAAAAAATATTTACAAAAGAAAATTCGTTCTTATTATGGAAATATCTATACTTCTTAGCAAGAAATCAAATATATTTTATCTATTTAAAAGTTAAGTAGTGTTCTATGTTTGTTTATTTTTTTAAAAATTTATAAGAAATATGTATAAATGACACTTAGAACATTATCAAGTATTTCATTTGGGATAAAAGATTAAACCATTAGATATTGTCTCATTTTCAAATATAGTGAAACATTATGTAGAAAATGAATTTCATGCGAATGAATTCATGTTTTAATAATCTAAATGTTTCAACTTTGATATCAAAAACATAATGATGTTGCATATGCTGTACGTTCAATCAAAAAAATTAAAATTTAATCGAATTATGGTATTTTCTTCTGAATTTAATATTATATGTCAATAATATGCCAATGGACAGAATGATAATGAACTAAGAACTAAATTTTAATAAAGTTAATTTGTTGTTGAATATTTATCTCTAGTTTCATTTTAAAAGGAGGAACATATATTTTTGAATAATCTAAATTTTTTAAAATTTTGAAGCGAGTTATTTGATAAAACAGGACCTCAATCGCTAGCATGATATTTCTTTTGATCAGTAAAGTCCTTTTCCCCTTGCTTCTCAGATAAATACCTTAGCACATTGACTAAGAAATAAAATCTATATATCCGATTCCTATATAACAAGATATGATAAATTCTGATTCTCTGAATCCCAAAGCTTTGCTGAATGGACATTGCATACCAGAATTTTTATATGAATTTTATGTATTTCCTATCGCCGTCAGTAAAAAAATAAATTTACTTTCTATACAAGTCATGAAATATAAATTTTTCAGATGTTCTGCAGCTATATTCTGATTTATTTTTCTTTTATTTCTTTAAATTTTTATTTTACTTTTTTTTATATTTGACAACATTTAATCCAAATGTTTGAAACACTTTAAGACGCAATTTAAAATGGTAACGTTTTGATAAGTCAATTATAATAAATCTTAATGCTAAAAATCCATGAATTTGCTCAATTTCTAACAGTCCTATGTATGTTTTATACATTCTTGTAGAATGTCCACTGTTTTCTTTACAATGCCTTACCCTTTTTGAGAAATCACACCTTTGATTTTGGCGATTTGCTTTCCAAAACTCAGCATGTTGACATTTTTCAGTTTTTTTAATTGGTTTTTATAATGATATATTTAGTACTCTTGCATTCCTTACAACATTGCTGCACTTTTTCATGATTCGCATTTTTACACTTTTAGACATTTGCATTTTACAGACACTTCATATTTCGATTTTTATTATAAATTGATAGAAATATTTTAATATCATGTGTGAGTCACAATTTAAACACAGATGGTTTTTATGCCTTAAAACATAAACAAACTCAAACTCATTCACAATCATTGAGATAAAAAGTGAGTTATTAGTCTCAAAGCCAAGAATCTAAAAACCAGCCGCCGAATCCTTTAAAAACAAGTCGAATTAATTCGTAATTAAATATATGATAATTTAACAGGCATCATTTTCTAGGCTAGAAGACATTCATTCACCAGAACTCGATGCATGAATGTAAAGGGAAATCTCACAATCATCGCGCTTTACACTAAGTCTACCAAATAGCAGAAAATATTCGAATGGCTGAGTCAGCATTATTGACTTTGCTATCGAATAAGGTCATTAATTCTGCAAAATTTGACTATCTGATGATTAGCATGCGATTACTAACTCGACCTTGCCCAAATATGTGTTGCTTTAGTAATATGCCATGGTATAGCTTTCTGCAATCGAGTTGATTTATTCTGCATCTTCAGTGTGGTTTGCGAATTTTCCTGCGAGAGTTGCTCTATGGCTGATATTTAGAAACAAGGCTCATGCTTGAAAGATTCGAATAAATAATCAAGTACCTGATTAGAAAAGCAATGATGAAAATTTATTACGTTGTAGAGCTGAAGTCAACTGTACTTTTATTTACAGTATTATAGAGTATAGGATTTTTTTTTTGGAGTGAAGTAATTTCTCCTAAAATGTTAAATGTAATTATTACTTTTTTTATTACAAACCTTTGAAGATTATCTCTTTTTTTCTTGACATTATTTATATTGATTATACTCACTTAAATTGGGTATTTAAATTAAATTTTATGTTAATAAAATACGCTGTGGTATGATAGTTTCATTTTCTCTGAGAAACAAACATTGAAAAGTTTAATTATTTTACTAAGAATTTAACTAAAAGAATTTGAATTAAGTTAAAATGTGGCTGTGTTTAACCATTTCTCTGTTTCTATATGTTTAATTAATTCAATTAATTTTAGTTATCATTTTAAAGTATTAAATATTGCTGCCTGAATTTCTTTTTTTCCATAAAAAGTTTTAACATTTGGTTTAGATTTTTAAAAAATTATTTTGTTAGTAAGTTAGAATATTTTATATAATTAAGGAATATAAGATGGATATAAGTGGATTAAACATAATATAAGATACATAAAAATGATATAAGATGTGTAAGAATTATATAAGATATATAAGAATATATGATATAAAATTCCATTTGATAAAGTTATTATTATATAATTTGAGTAGCAAAAAGTAAAATAAAGTCTTTTAGTATAATTACTTTGTCAATTAAGGATTCTTTAAAGAAGGTATGTTTAATTACTGTAGATAACTAATAAAGCTTATTGCCCTTTTGCGTAGGTATAGAACAGCCAAAATTGTATCAGATTAACCAGGGATTTTATTAAAAGGCAGAATCCTTGGTAATTAATGTATTTTAGCATTTCAAAATTTTATGTATGATTTCTACGGAAATAAAATACACGTATCTCAGCCTAATGTTTGATTCTGTCAACACTTTATCAATAATCCAAATTTATTGAAAAATTGTTGACAAATAATTTTACATATGCAATTATCCTGAATGGTTATTTTATTATTAAAAAATCATCAAACCAAAGTGAGTAAGTCTTAGTCAAAATAAGTATGAGTATTAAGTCGTGTGCTTTTATGAGTTTGATTATTTTATAAATTCTTTTAACAAATGTAATCTTTCTACAAAATTCATTTCACTATCAGGACTTTTACCATTATCCAATAAGCAAGTATTGTGTGCTGATTTTAAACAATACAATTCTTTAAGATATTTTTGACATAACCTTGTACAACTCAATTTTATTTTCACCTACAATGATAAAATACATCCTGATACATTCCAATAACTCTGTAGCGATCGTGACAGAATTCTAAACTCGCAGGTCTTGCACTGGGTCCAATTCATCATAATTCCGCAGCTAAAGCCATTTACATCGATATTGAATTTCAAGCGGACGGAAGTCACGACAAGCGGTTAATTAATAGTCTTTTTGAAGCGACAATATGCATGATTAATGAATTCATATGCTTTTCATCGTGGGTTTTCATGGTGGCTACCTCTTCAGAAATATATGATTTAAATATGAAAAGTAAACTTCAATGTGCAAGACGTGTGGCCAGAAACTAGCAGAAAGACGTTTTCTGTGGCATCATGCAATGAATCGCAATATAAATGAATGAAGTTACAATAGTTAAATGTGCTTTATTTTTAAAATAAATTTTTGCAATAATTTATGTTGGTAAGTGATTGATGGATATATTTTTGAAATATATTTTGACAGTTGATTTGTTTTAAAATCAATCCCAAATAATGAATTAAAATTACAAAATACTAAAGAATCCATGACAGTTAAATTATGTCCATCAGTTAAGTAAAAAAAAATTAATTAATTATTCAAAACTTATTCAAGAGTTAAAATTATCAGCACTTAATTTATATTAAAATAAATTTAATATTTTTTAAGTAAATGAATGAAAATATGCACTTTTAAATATGGTATTTCTATATTCCCACATAAATAAAATGGGAATTGAATAATAATCTCACCTACATAAAGATTCAATCTGCAAATCTATAAACCAGAAATCTATGCGGAATAATCCATTTAAACATTAACATTGTTGAGATTTATTTGATAATAATGCTATCTACATGTAATTACTATTTTATTTGGGACATGGCATATTTCAGTAAATCTGCAATTATATTCAGTGAATTAATGGCTAATTTATTGCCATGTTATTGTGCAGTTTTGTAAATCTTGTATTGTTAAAAATATTACATAAAATTTTGTTAGTTTTAATAATGACACTAAATTATTTTTTTTGTGTGGATATATTAAAATATAAATAATGTGAATTTTTATCGTTTCTTTTTCTGTTCGTAGTTGTCATTACAAAAATTATTTAGATTTTGAAAATAATTTTTTTTATTATATAGTAAAGATTAACAAAATTTGATTTTTAAAATTTTTTAGGTAGCTAATGTTTGAATGAAATATTATTACAAATAGAAAACAATCGAAGGAAAGGAAGTTTAAATTGAAAAAAAATGTGCGTACTGTTTTTCAATTTATATTATTTCAGATATGCGACAGATTGTTTTAAAAAAAAATTCCGAAGTTTCATTTAGCTGCCCATAATAAGACTATAAAGGTGCAATAAATTTCAAGTAATTACCTGATGAGATTCATGGTTGATTATTTTTTATTTATGTAATTAATGCAGAAGTAAAATAATGACATTAAATAAAAACTTTTTAAATGTATTTATTGAATGATCAAATTAATAAAAATTTATGGTGAGATTTCATAGATTTTGCGAAAAAAATTACAATAATTGAACAAGCAAAAGTCGTGAATTTTCTGTTTTTTAATTTTAATATTGATTTGATAAAAATTTGGAAATTGCTTAATTTCTATTATTTAAGTAAGAGACATTTTTCTCCTCAAAGAGGTAATGTCATTGTTTTTTTTAAGTTAACAATATATTGCTTTCTTTTTATTTACAGAATAAAATAACAATTTCTGAATGCATTTTGAAAAATTAAAGACATATAACATTATTATCTTATGTCAGACACATGTCTTTTTTGCAAATTATAATTTACTTCATCGTTGCTTATATAATTTTTATCGTTATTTGTTCAAAATACCAGAGAATGTAAATTAGAAATTTTGACCATCATTTAGAGTTTAATTTTGATAAATATATGCTATGCCATAAACAAATTAACAGAGAGTGTGGGTAGAAAAATATTTTGATAGAATTATTAAATGACAACTTACAACAAAAAAAAATTAAACAGATATTTTTTTTCTTGTTATTTGTTTGAAAAGTTAATGTCTGTGCAAAAATCCCCAAAAAACATTTTGGTTTTTAGATTTCACCTAGCTAAATGTAATTCTGCAGCGGTTTGTAACTATCACAATATATATCAGATGATTGCAAATTTATTCAAAAATATTTTTAAAAATAATAACTGAGCTATTTTCAAAAAATTATCACGAAAAAAAAAAAAAACCTTCAATATTTTTTCCAAGTCAATATAATTCGTAGCATTGAAACCTACCATTTTTTCCCCAATATATATATTTTTTAAATATTTTTTCAGTAATTGTGAATTTAAAGGGAAAAGAAAACTGGCCGGTTTCCTTTTACAGTAATTTAGTTTTTTTTTTTTTTTTTTATGTAAAGCATAATTGTAAACGGAGAATGTTATGGTCTTGATCTGAATAAACCATATTAAAGAAATATTGCCTGTCTGCCGTTAAAAATGGTTTAGAAAAACTCTGATCACTGTATATTGATTACCTGTCTAGTGTTTCAAATTCACGTATTCATTGGAACTTTATTCTTTTAGTGGTTAGCATTTTCTTAATAACTTACACAGAAATTTCAAAAAAAAGTCACAATTTGTTCAAATATGAAATTTTTCATGAATAATCAAAATTATTATATTGACCATCTGCATTCTCAACGTACTAAAGTTTTTATTTTTTAATAATCTGAACTCGTCGGAAGATATTGTAATTTAAATTTTATATTCTTTTTATGCTAAATTTTTGAAATAAAAAACTTCCTGCAGTAACCTAGTGTATATTTTGGTGACTTTCGGTTGACAAATAATTACCTTTTGAAGCTATTTTCCTTAAGTTACTTAGTTATATATATATATATATATATATATATATATATATTTTAGAGTGGTTAGTAGAAGCATTCCGGTTCATATCTCTTCTAATTTGCGGGGTATTTTACATTCACCTTTTTCTTCTTCTTCTTCTAAGTAACAAAAAATCTAATTTATTAAAAACATCCTGAACCATTCATAAACTTCAACGAAGTTACTGAATGTATATATGTTTTTCAAAGAAGTTATATTGTTATTATTCACAATTTCAGTAATAATAAACTTCCAATGTCTTGAATACCAATCCACTTTAGAGTTTTCCACGAAAATAAATTCCACGCGATTAAGTTTCAAACTGCCAATTGGCTACTCAGAACTACCTATTAGCATTCAAAACTACTCAGGTTTATGTCATCTCCAAGATGACGTTGTATTGTGCACATTCATTTAAATTCAATTCAAGAAAGTGAATGTATCTGATTAATGAAGCATGTTTCTGCAAGTAAAATTCACCGAGGAGAAAAAAAATGATCGCATTTTGTTAAAAGTTTTTCTGGCAATTGGAAGTGAAGGGAAAGAAGTAATAAGCTTTTTCACAAGATTCTGCAGATTCCAGAACCAATTATGTCAAGATATTTTTCACTAAAATCCTTAGTTATAACTACTGTTCAGAAAAGGAAAACTCATAGGATGATTAGAAATCATTTTGAAGGTTAGTTCTGTAGGGAGAAAGCAATACAAATGAAATCAAAGCAGGGATTGGAGATATTTGTTTTCATCAAAGACATTTCTTTGAACTCAAATACGTTTTTGAAATATTGATGTAAAATAAATATACAATATTTATTACCTTGATAGATGATTGTCTTTTCAGTCATTTCAGATACAAATATACAGAAGATTACGATAATACGATTAAGAAGAACTTCAGCTGATTTTATTGCTTTTGAGTCTTTTCCATCCAAAATACTAAAAAGAAAAGAAAAATAGGAAACAAAATTCGTAAAATATAAAAAAAAATAAAATTTAAAAAAGTACACTATAAGATAAAAAAAAATACATGTTATTAAAACAAAGTGTTATGAAAAATTCGCGTGTGTTTACTTTTATTTATTATTTGATCAAAGGAACATAACATGTCTACTTTTATTTATTATTGATAAAAGGAACATAAACAAAAATTCACATAATATTAAACCTAGCAATTTCGTATTATTTTTGTCTGAAAATGACATTTCGACATTGTATAGGACATAATGGTAAAAGAAGGAAATCATATAGGATTATCCTGCCTTACTCATGTATAAATATATGAACCTACATTAGGGGTATAAAAGAAATAACTTGATCAGTAGACTTCCATTATAAAAAAGTAAAGTAACGAAAAAAATTTCAAATTGTTTCAAACATTTATCTTAGGAGAAGTTTATAGATTCATAACTTTTTTATAAATTTAATTTAGAATAATTAAAAACTAATTAAATAGTTCTTATGTAAAGAACAAGGCGAGAGGAAAATCGATATATTAATTTATTAAATCGGTGCTGTAAGAGTTCTTTGTTGAATTTTTATTTTAAAGTCTTTTATAAAAGAGTAAGTTTTCTGATATCTAAATTTATATTCAGCCATTTTAAAATTATCTTCATCTTGTCGCATATCAAAAGTTTTTAATACAAATCGTTGAGAAAGTATGTGTTCAAAAAGTGATAATAATTCAAAATTGTAATTTAAAAGTAACAGTGCATTCGCATCTGTATATGAAGTATATTGGATTTCTAACTCGTTGGTTACAATTTTACTTAACAAGTTGCTTTTAAACTCTTCATGTTTTAAATTCGAGAATCGGTTTCAATAGAAGGAACTACTTCTATAAAATTTGTCAAAATGCGGACTTTAAACAGAGTGAATCCAACTGCAGTGGTCTTAAAAAGTCAGTGATCAGGTTCGTCTTCTACAAAATTATGTTTAATATAACATAATAATATAACATAATTTTATTGCATCTTTAAAAAGGAATGTTGAAATAAAAGAACCAAAATTAAAATGTTCTCAAGCAGACATCATTTTCAAACTAGCAAGTGAAGCAAATATAAAAATTATTAATATTATAAAGATATTATATTAGTCATTTTGTATATTTGATTTAAATTTACCAAGCGAGATAGCGTATTTCTTTTATTCTTACATTTAAAAATCAATGTTATCCAGACTTTATATATATACTTAATCTCGCGAAAATTTAGATTACATAATGCATCACTCTAATAACACAGATCAAATTTGTAGATCAATTTTAATTTATTTTTCAAAGTAAGATGAGAATTTAATTATATGCATTCAATCGTTCAATTTCACTGAAAGAAGAAAGTGGGAAAAGCCGTGTATTCTTAATTGAACATCCTCAATGATAAGATTACACTACATGTCAGAGGATATAAAAAACAATAATAATAGACACAATGAAAACTTTTGAATTCAATAGGTTCTTTTTTGTCTACAATATCCTTCCCATTACCGAGAAAACCTTAAATTGTTCTGTTTAAATATATAGTCAGGATAACAAATTCGTATATAAAATGTACGCCGCATTCTGACACTTTAAACCTTATCACTTCACAGATTGGAGATTTCCAGGGATATTTTCCAGACGACATTCATGCATGTCCTCCAGTAAAAGTAAAAATTTCAAACATAAATAACAGATTGCTTAAATCATATTCCCCGATAAGAACATTGTAGTTTTGGTGCAAACTCTTGAGCACCTTCATTCTACTTTCATCTATCTGAAAGGGTTTAACATAGCGGTAAATAAGATCATTTAAAAAATCTTTAAATTAATATAAAGTTTAAAATAATTTTATGTTTATGTTTACACTCATTATTTCATATTTGTGCAAACAGGATTTAGTATTTGATTAAATTTTGATTATGTGCCGTTGGCGCCATCTAGTAGAATTAGAAAGAGTAACAATAGAAATAATATAAATAAATTAAACTGTGCGTCTAAGAAAAATAATTTCTCTCTCTCTCTCTCTCTCTCTCTCTCTCTCTCTCTCTCTATATATATATATATTTTTTTTTTTTTTTTTTTTTATATATATATATACGTGTGTGTGTGTGTGCGCGCGCGCGTGTATGCGTGCATGTGTGTCTATGCAAAAAATTTTCTGGCCTTAATCCCTGAGAATGAGTATGTTCCGTCCCAACAGATTTAATTTTGGTTACTTGAGAACTTGCTTCAATTAAATAAACTTAATAGAGAATTGTTGGTCTAATTCATTACAGCAACAAAGATAATTTATTCTTAAAATAAACAGGCAATAGGTAATGCGGTTTTGTTAACATGTTATAGAAGAAAAAAATTAAAGTTACCTGAAGAATTATAGAAAAATATAATTTTAAAATCAAACATTCTGAAAAAAATACAAAGGAAAAGCACTTATTTTGTCATTGTAGATTTTTTTTTT
>JAPMOR010120432.1:374075-404861 GCA_026543865.1 Argiope aurantia | reverse complement strand
CTCTGTATATATATATATATATATATATATATATATATATATATATACATTATATGATAGACGTGTTTTAGTAAAAAATATTTATTCATATATCTTATGATTTTTTAAAAAATTTTAGCCACATCTATTTATTTTATGAATGAATATTATTTTTAATCCAGTATCATTTGATAATTTTTAAAGGAAAAATATGCTTTATCATTTTCCAAAGAGAAGAAACACAAGAGAAAAAATGAATTTTCTTACATAAAAGAATGGATGTTTACAGTCAAAAGCATATCATTTACATAGAAATAATTAATCCATGTTATACAGTAAAAACTGGTCTTTCAGCATTAAGGAACATATTTTTGAAAAAAAAAGAACAAAACAATAGACTTTTCTTCATCGGTGCCGACGTTTATACAATTACAAATGAGTTTTAAAAAATGTTCTTAACTTTGTCAGTATATATATATTTCCTTTTATTCCCACAACTACTATATTAAATATCTTGTACTTCATTCGTTAAAAAAACATTTTATTGTAAAACATTAATTAAGAGGCCAAGAATTTCTTTCAGATAAAGAATGTTGGTTATATTTTTTCTTCATTTATTTTATTTGTTCATTTTTAATTGCGGTTTTCCAGTTTTACACTGGGACTTTTGCATTTTCCTTTAAATATTTTTTGAATGTATTATAAAAATATGCAACTCTTTCTAAGACTTAAAATAAATACTTTTGCACACTATAGAAATAATAAAATTCCATCGTAGTCGCTGTTTCTATGGATGCTCAATTCTTTGCGGAAATATTTAAAAGCCTACATTTAGTCAGCGCCCTTTCATTAATTTTAAAGTACTAACTGGTCATCAAGAATGTAATCCGATTAGGGCTTTCGAGAATTGAAATTGGCAGTGAATAATGAATCATAAAAAAAGTAATTCTTACTTGAGGAAATAAAGCTTTAAAAGAGCAAACTATGTTCTAGAATTATATAAAATTTCTCTAAAGCTTTATTTCTTCATAATTATAATATTATGTAGCAGCATCTTACATTGTACTTATTTATCCACTTCAAATTCAAATTAATTATTATTGTTTTATTATGATTCAAAATGAAAATTTACATTTGTTTTCGGTAAAATTGAAAACAATTTAGCCCTGGTTTAAATTAGCATAAATAGTTTTGCACGGATCATAGTTACTATTGAATGCAGTAAAATTTCCTTTCCTTGAAAAAGTTTTTACAAAATTGCAATGAAATATGAAATTATTTCATAAAAAAATAATTAAAATTTTAAAAAATAGCATGTAAATAAGTGTAGATTTAAATTCTTCAGAATTCTATAATGGAAACGAAGAAATGCTTTTAAATATTCATATAGATAAAATGTTTGTATTTCGGTAAAATATAATACTTAAAAAAACTTAATTTTCTGGTAGAAGAAATTAAACATTTAAAATTATAAGAAAATTTCACATTTTTTTATTTAAATAACAAATTCTACTTTAATTCGTAATCTTTACTTTCGAACTTAATGACTGCTTTGTGAGTAGAAAAGAAATTAGAACAAAAAGGATAATTTTGATTTAGTGAGTATTTTATTCTGAAATAAACATTGAGTTGGTTACTATTTTTTATCTTCAACAAACCAAAGTATCAAGGATTAAAGTTTTGCTTCTTACCAGACACTAAAATCAGATTCTGCTTTGTAAGTTGCGTCATGTTTTAAATCAAAAACAACTTTCAAAACAAAAATAGAGACAAAAAATTATAAAATACAATAATTAAATTTCCATGCGAGTAAAACTAAATGTTTAAAAGTAAATAATAAAATAATGATTCAGGACGTAAATAAAAAAATTAATTATATTATATTAGTTAATTTTGACAAACAATCAAAATCGTAAGTTGGATCTAGAACTCATTCTAAAATTTGTTTATTCCGCTGGAATATGTAAGAAATTATCAATTATCTCATTTATGGTATAAAATTTAATGCATCTGACTTTTTCGTTTTTAGTTAAATTGGTTATAAATTGGTTTCTAGATTTAATTTTATTCTTCACGGTTTAAATTCCCATCATTATGCTAACGTTTTCTTGTTAGTATATACATTTGTTATTAATCTTGTTCAAAGAGATTTCAAATCAAAGCATTTGAATAGATATTTTGACAATAAAGCTGCTGTTCATTATTTTTCTTTTTCTGCCAAGTCAAGAATTATTCAAATTATTAATCTAACTTCATTTAGAATAGACATAATCTTATGAATATTTTGCTTCCTTTTCAGTTATCATTGCATGTTATATATGCATTATCAGTTATATATGTATTTCGTGAAAAAATTATTTATTTAAACATATCTATTGATTTAAACGCATTTGTGTTCTACCATAGCATGAAAACGGTTGGATCATGATGAACTGAAAAATAAAGAAGTCGGATATTGATTGCATTAATTAGATAATAGGCTTAATCGCTTTTAACGGTGTTTAAATGATTTAATTACAAATAATAACGTTAAAACATTTCAACGCAAATATCGGTAGGTGCGAATTTTTATGTTTCAAAGATTAAATTATCGAAAGAATTGTCATATGAATTAACGTTTTCCTATATTTTTATTTGTAAGCAAATTGACGAAATAAACAATACAATTTATAGTAATATAGAAAGTATTTAAAACAACCTCAGAAGGATATATAATGATATATGGATTTCACAAAAAAGCATGTTAAAAACTTTACTGTTGATTACATTTATGATATAAATTGATATTTGTGAGCATTTATGCTCCAATAATTATATGCGAGCTAATAAACTGAAAAAGAAATTAAGGCCATTTGCACGAACAAATATTTATGTGCCTTTATAAAATAAGGATAAATAGATATGAAAGAGAATTGTATTATATGCTTTTTGAAAATATTTGCAGGAATTTGACTCTAATCATGATCAAATATATAATTTATAAACCTTCAGTAAAATTTGCATACTTCTAATTAATAAAATTCTTTAAAAGACTTACACGAATTTATTTTAAGCTTTTCCAACCTTTTTTTTTTTTTAAACATAAATGAAAAATATTACATAGTCTAAATTTTTATACAGTTGCCTGGTTAAAACCATCATATGCCTGAAAAATTAGCATTTTAAATTAAAAATAATTCAATGTTTTGAGAGTAAAACTCATTGAGAACAGAAGTTATGAATTTCATTATCTTCGGCAATCAACTTCTGAATGTGCAAAGCACAGTGTGTCAAGTCAACTTAGTGCAATTCTGCCATGATAATGAAATTTCCATGAAATAATCTAAAATCATCTAACATTGCTATATCAAAATCTTCATAAATTTTCATAAATTTTTGTCGATGGACAATGAAATTATCATGCTAAAATTATTACTATGTTGAGAGTGTTGGAATACATTTCTATATTTCAGCATATTCTATGTATCAGTTCAGAAATCAGTTATTGAAATACTATTAGATAATGTATATGCATGTTTACATCATCTAATTGCGGTATATCATGTATAATACGATTTATATTTCCAAAAAGGGAAGAATAAACGATGTCAGTCAACTATCGATTCAATTTCAAGGAATATATCTTCATCAATATAACGGAAAATAGATAGACAAAAATTCATTCAAAACAATGGAATTGTAACTGCTCAATAATGTGATAAAAATATAATTTAAAAATTCCGTTTTAGTATCATGCATTGATGCTAATTCTCGAAAGTTTAATGATTATAAAATCAAATTTCTCTCAGCATCGATTGCTTAATTTATCAGTTTCAGCTGCTGTGATCTCCTTTGTGAATGAAGCATCACACCAGAATTTTCAAAAATGTATCTACACGAAAACGTTACATATAATTAGAAAAACTTTCTCGTAGTAATGGTGGTAAAGTTTCAAGTAACCATCAACAAATATATTATTATGAAAACCATTAAAACAACTTGCAGAATCCTTTCCACTTGATCCGAGGTTATTTCCAATCCAAATTATTTAACCAGTTTAATCTCTTTTAAATTCGGGGATCATGATTTATTTATTTGGAATATCCACCATCGTCAATGTTGTCTAATTTCAAAAAGATAAGTAAACATCTTTATAACAGTAATCTTTGAGTATATCTTTCCCAGTGAATCTTGCATTTAAAATCTATGGTGTAGTCAGAAATCAAAAAGATATAAATATATATATATATAGGACTGAGATAGAACTACGGTAGCTTTGATTTCCAGCAAGATCGCAAGAATACGGATTTAGACCCCAGGTTACAAGCATATGATTAATTACTCGATCCCGCCGAATACTTATTCTCTTAACAATGCTCGGGTCTAGCGTTGAACGTGAGGTTAGAATTACGCAGTGTCTAGGGTGTCGTTTACGAAGACTCTCATGCGTGTTGGCCTGCCGCAGAGACATAGGAATAAAGATTTTGCGTGAAAATTATTTTAATAAATTACCCTGCAGCCTGCCTAATGAACGCAGAGTGAAAATTGTTTTTGTGAGCCAGGAGGCAGCTCACAAACTGGTAATTATCCCGTGCTTGCTTAATGAATGGGGAGAGGAAATGGTGAGCATTTTTGCTGCTTGCTGCTGATACTGCACAAAAACGTTTAATGCAATTAGCAGTTGATTTACCACGAGAGTTTAGGAAGTGTGATCACGATTTTTTTTAATCTTTTAAAAGAGATAATCATGGTGGTAAAAAAATTATTTAAAGTGCGTAATTTAATTTTCTTGACCGGAATTATATTACTCACTTAAAGTAAGATTTCTTTTTTAGGATTTTATTTTATGGGGTTTTTTTTTCGAGAATTTATAGAAAATACTTGTGATTCTGAGCTAAATGATCTTAAAAATGTAATAATACATCAACTAATATTTTTCCCATTTATTTCACTGTATTTTACATGTATTGCTTTATTTAAAGAATACTGTTGTAATGATATTTAAATAATTAATATTGTTTTATTTAAATAATAAAATTTTTCAATCGTATGAAAAAAAAGAATCCATTATAGATTTTATATTACTAAGCACTTCTAAATTTCAATAAATTGGAATACCTAGATACTTTGGTTTATTTCGTGGTTGTGTCTATAATATTTTACAGTCTCACTTAATTACCACACATAATTACATCACTATAACAGCTTTATGTTATTTGAGGTAGGTGACTACATTAAAAAGTAGATTCTTTTCCAAAATTATTAATTGAAATTTTTTATTTAATATTCTTAATGTGTAAATATATTTCTTTCTTTAACCGTTAGAAGGGTTTTCTCTTTTTGAGAAGTTACACTGTTTTTTTTTTATATTTCTATTTACATAAGTTTTAATGTTATTTTACATATTTTACATATTTCAAATCTTTAACAGAATGTTCTTACGAAAACCTCATAAATTAAAATCTAATTCATATCCTTGTTCAAATTTTGAATAATAATTTATAAATATATTTTGCAGTTCCTGAACAAGAGAATAAGTATTCGATTCATTTAGAAATATTTTTTATATATTAGTTGTTTTAAGGCATCGCCATGAAAAAAAAAAACTTGTTATTTATTAGTTAAACCTTGATATTTAAATTTTTAATTTTTTTTTTTAGTTCATGAACTACATAATATTTCTACTTGGCCATCTGCAAAATTTTATGCAAAATCACTAACTCCTCTACACAAGATTTAGGAGATTTAAACAAAATCTCTAAATCTCTTTTGATAAACCTCTAAATTAGAAGATTTTTGCTTTATACTTATTTTCAGACAAAAAAAAATATCTTGTTACCAATTTTTTTTTAAAAATCCACTTAACTGATCTATTTTGTTTTCATAGACGTTTTTACGATCTTTTTAATGCAAATATTGAAAAACAACTATTTTCTAACGTTTTTCTAAAAGTTCAACCCGAATGTAGTCACATATCTTAAAACATAAACGAATGTGTTTAATGTTTTGAATTTCTCTTATTCCTTTTTATCTTCAAGAAATAAATAAATATTTTTATCATTCTTTTAAATAAATCGCTATTAAAGTTATTTTCATATTTATTATCGTAAACACGACATCGATTAAATAATCTGTTTTTGATGCAAAGTCATATAATAATTTGCCTACATGTTATGACCAAGATACCCTATCGGATATTAGTAATATAGAACTCAGTTAACATTAATATTAATTATTCAATATTGTAAATTAATTAATCAATTTTTCTGTGATTTGTAATAACAATCTATTAATCACCTTCATTGTAAAACACAAATTTATTATAATAATGCTATTCCACTGAACACATTTTAAAACAAAAGGAGTCTGACAAAGGACATAACAAAAGGACATATTTCTGATCATTAATGATGGTTACAATCATAGCTAAGAAAAGATTCTGAATTTTAGATTGAATAGAGCCAAATTTCTTATAAATTAGGATGCTGTTATGTAGTATTTTGCTGCATATACTCCAAATTGAACATTGTTAAAAAGGTTACAACTGTAATCTTAACAAATTCGTATATCTAACCCAGAATTTCACTTTAAAAATCACTTCACCTCAATTGAGTTTCTTCGCCACAAACTACCACCCAATTTGCATTCGAAACAATCAAGCGTATGCCATTACCAAGCAAACATTTGAATGCGCAAATTCAGGTAAATTCAATTCAGTGAAAAGGAATCTTTTTGTTTAACGAAGCACGGTTTTGAAAACAGACAATTTCTTGGAAGGCAAAACTTGATACTTGCATTTCGTGAAAACTTTCGCCAAAACAACCGGAGGTGTTATTTAAGATGAAAATTTGAATGAAAACACTGGTCCTTCTTGATTTTTTTAAATTACTGACACACTCAAACAATTGTTTTTGCAAAATTATTTTCTTACAAAATAACTTCAAAGCAATTTTAAAGGTTAATTGCATGTTGAAAGGATCATTTTAATTATTAGAATAGTTTTCGTTGGTTTTAGTCACTGATGAAAAGGTCTCTTTTTTTAAACTGTAAGTAACTCAGAACTTTTTCTAATGTAATTAATGGAATATGAATGCTAAAATAAAGTGATAGAAACTGGAACTTGGAAGATGAAGGAAAATATAGAAATTCCAAACTGCTTTTCTGAAGTACTTTCTCATTCAATTTAAAGATATTATTTATCATGCCCCTTGGAGCTTTTTTTTTCAATTTGAAAAATACACTTACAGCCATTTGTTTTGAATTTAGTTAGTGTGACACAATAATAGTAATATCGAACAGTATATATATATAAATAATCGAAATATTAAATATATCTCTTTAGAAATAAAAGAAATGCTAACAAAACTTTTTTTATATATATCTGCTTCAAAAAAATTAAAAATCAAATCAATAAGGCACTTTAAATTTTATTTAATTTAGAGCATGACATTTTAGGAAAAATAATGCATCTCAATTATGAATTAAACGGGATATATTACAGATTATATTAAATATGCTTCGACTTTCATTTATGACACACACTTAAGACTTTTGACAAAAAATTTGAAACAGGATTGTTGTGCTTTATTACTGGTAGTGCAATAAATTGTTGGTAAAAGTTTTAAAAAAATATGATATGCTGAAATAAAGTGATGGAAAATGTAAATATATGTATTTATAATTCATAAACAACCGTTATTAAATGCAACTAATTTCAGTCAAATCATAGTTGTAACAAAATGTTAACAAAACAAGAGAAGTGTGGGAAAGGAACTTACATATTAAGGCTACATGCACAAAATGCAAATTATATGTTTACGATTTCAAAAAAGAAATCAATGTTTTCTGCATTTCAAAATCAATAGGTTCCGCGTCTAAGTATAATACGAAATGCTAAAATATGAAATATCCGTCATATTTTACGTACATTTCTATCAAATGAAATGTCTATTGAATTGCAATTTAGGAACGATGTTTACAAACCCACATATTGAAATGCTTACAAACTAAACTAATTTTGTTGTCACATTTATATAATATACAACATTCCCTTTCCATGGTAATTGAGACAGCCTTTTCTAGCCCAGTTCGTCTTTCGTTTTTCCTCATATCTCCTGCTAATGTGTGTGAAAACTAACTACGAGGAATTATTTTACAAGAGGAAAGTCAAATTGCTCTTCAACATCACGACAATTCTGTATTGTTTTATTGTCTGATCGATTCTGAACTTCAAAGAGAAAGCAAGCATTATACAAAGAGATATCGAATACTTTTATAAAAACAGCTTTGGGAAATCTGTTTGTTTTTCTTTTTCACTATAAGTTATTAACCATTTATCAAGAGTTCTACTGCTTTTTCAGTTGCATTATTGCCTAGGATGGTAGATTTTTTAATCACCATCATTGCTTATGGAATCATCATGATGAAACTTTGTGATAGTAAATACTTGTTCTTTTTGTTACGTACGGCACAAGAGTGGTACCCTTAGTGAAGACGATTTTTAGTTTGCTTGAATTAAGGAGGAACGGGAATTATGTCTTTTCGTATAACAATGATATTTATTCGAAGAAAAGTCTGTCCAAATTAATGAGTTGTAAAGTTGATGATAGCATCACCCTGCCTACACACTATTTTGTTATCGTAAGCGATGATCCGATAACTCAAAGGTTTGAATAAACGTGAGATTTTAGTCTTCTTTACAAAACCCGAAAAATAATGCATTGGAAATATGGATATATGTACTAATAAAATTTTATGAGATAAAATAGTAGTTTATCAATTAAATAATATAATTAATTGTAAACTTTATTGGTAGTAACTGTGTTCATCCTTATATAAACATTTATAAAATTTAAAAACATATTAAACACAAAAAGAACAACGCTATTCACATGTTTTCCTTGTAAATGTTTATGGGTCATATTTGATCCAAAAGACGTAAGTGTGATTTTTTTTAGTGATAATGTGATTGTTTTCAGTGATAATGTGATTTTTTTTATATGATTTATAAGTGATGTGAACACCTATGTGAAACACCCAGTTCAGAAGATATTTTCAGAGCATGGAGCTTGGGTAAAAGAAGACTTAAGTAGCAGGTTAAAAGAATATTTTGAATAATTTAAATCGATTATCTTATATTCTGGGGCTTAATTTCGACGATATTTTATATATATATATATATATATATATATAAATTATAAGTCTATAGAAAAACATTCATCCAGTATTTGTTTTAATATAATTCTGTTAATGAGCGAAAAATTCCATAAAATATAGTATTAAAAAAGAAGTAACAAATCATCATAATTTAAATTAATCGAATTTACTGGATTCAAAAATTTACTCTGATTTCATTTTATGTACTTAAAAAATTTCTAATTAAAAGATATTTTTAGAAAAAAAAATATTTCCATGATTAAAAATTATTTATTTTAGATTTCTAAATCCCGATGAATTATTCTACATCATGATTGACGTAATTATCTTGCAATAAATTGAGATTGAAATAAATCTTGTACGCTGATTGAAATACGATTTTCTAAACTGTGAATGAGCTACAAAATTGGAATTGAAACGATTGAAATAAATGATAAGAATGAAAGTGCCAAATATTCTGCAGATTCTAATGCGCCTAATTTATTTTCAATTTATGCTTCCGAAAAAAGGTAAAATTTTACAAGAAGGCAAATTGCCATTTAGCATCTGTTTACTTTATCCTCAAGTAAGAATCCCGACGAATCTCTCTCAGTTTCCATTCAGAAATACATACTGCAATAAAGCAACTACATACCGGAAGATATCACGACTTGCTGAGGTTGAGCCATATTCACTTTGATCTGAACAAGACTGTAAGACTGCGAAATTAGTCTTCTGACTTCCAGCGTATAATTAACTACTTCGGTATTGCTAAATACCTGGTCTCTTAATAAGACTCTGTTCAGTTGTTCTATTTGAGGAAATAATTATCCGTCTTTTGGGGTATCGTTTGCGAAAATTCACAGATATGTTGGCCAGTAGTACAGGCACTGCAATAAGAGTTCTATCTTAAATGGTTTTAATAAATTATCCAGCACCATTCCTTACTAATTCAAACTGAATTTATAAGGGATGGATAAGTTTGTGGGTTAGTAAGGTGGCTCACATATCTATCCATTACATTATCTAGTTTTTCTTAATGGATTGGAAGAATGTTTATATTTTTTGTTGTATTTCGTGTTGACTATGTCACTGTAATTTGCGATTGTTTCATTGTAGAGATTTAGGAAGGATTTCTTTCAAAACCGAAAATAATAATTTGTTTTTAATTTATTATTTAATCTTATTATCTAGAAAAATGCAAAAAATTGTATTTTAATATTATTATTATATTCAAGAGAAAATTAATTTTAGAAATAGAACAGATTATTGACATTAATTTAATGCTACCTATATTAATTTAAATATATATTTTTTTATTTTTTGTGCATAAACTTGCTATGGTAATTTCTTTTTTATATGGAAATTTATTTAATTATGATATTATTTATAAAAATCAAATCTTACTTGAGTTTTCGTATTACAATTGAATCGTTTTATAATCCAATTGAAAGAAACTTTCTTTAAATTTATATTATGTCAAGTAAGTTTTTTTATGAATATTATTTTTAGTTTTCATAATATAATTAACTAGATACGAAATATTCTTCGTCACGTGACATTCTCAGTAAAAATTTATTTTTAAAAAATGCATTTAAAAATATAGTTTTTTTTAAAAACTAACAAACCTTTCTTTATAAAACTATTGATCAAAAACACAATAAAAAAACTATCGGATGAAAACTAAATATTTTATTTTTTATTATGAGAGATTCTATGCTTATTTGAGCGTTTACAAGAATATGTCTTATTTTTATTTACTCTCATTATGAAAATAATATCATAATGAAGTAAAAATAGTCAGAATAAAATTTTGAAATATGAAATAATGTCTTTTATCCATTAAATATGTATATTCAGTTCAGAGTCATTGTTAATATATATAACAATCAACAAAATGAATGCAATAAGTTTCTTCGATGCAGGAATGAAAATTAGGCATGTTTTCAAACAATTTATTCATACCTAAAATATCATATTTTACTATTCATTATTCAGCGGAAAAATAAATTTGTTATATAAAATTTCATGAATTCTGGTAAAGAAAATTTTCTATGTGAAAGGTATAAATACTGGAATGAAATGCAGATAGGTTTATTTTCAGATTTTTTTTTGTTTCTAATAAATCTATTTCTCATTGTCGAAAATTTAAAAATATATAAATATATTTGTTATTTCACAAGGCTTGTGAATTGCGAAAATCAAATGTAATGAAAGATTAACTAAACTCAATCATAAATTAATTATAAAGTTCATAATTATAATTTCATTAATATCGACAAACTTTGTGTTTCTTATTATAATCATATCAACATTTGATTATTTATATGCTCTGACTCATTTATTACATATGTTCGCTATTGTTTAAATCTATTGATGCATCTTCAACTAAATATCTGTACTTCATGGTCAATCCTTTCTTAGCAACTAACTAGATATTAAGTTTGTGCATATCCTAAAAAAACCTTATCCACGATTTTTTTCAAAACCTTATTTAGAATATGTTTCAAAATTTCTTACTCCTGAGCTTTATTTTCTCTGACAGCGATGAAATATGGTCTACTGTGACTAGCTGTAGACCATCACGAACACCAGTGGCAGTGATTCGCTGATGTTCGTGACTACATTCTAAAGTTGAACCTGTTTTGATCGGAATCCATTAATCAAAAGATTGCTTCAAAAGCTATGTGACTCTATTCTGAATTTCAGACTGCCAGAAATCGCGACATTCGATTAATTAACAATCTTTTTGAAGTGACAATATCCATGATTAATTGAAATTAAATATCCCGCCTCGTAAGCGATCACTTTGAATGCCTCTTTTAAAAGTATGCGGTTGCTCCAATGAAAAGTAAATTTCAGTTTGAAAGATTTGCGATCGAGAAGTAACAAAGACAGACGAGCCAGAAGTATTCATCGAATCGTAATGTGGTTGTTTTAAAAACTAAATTTATTACCTTATTTTGATAAGTGATTGAAATGATCATTTGTCAAATAGAGTTTTAAAACTGTGATTGATTTTTCCTTCAACTTTATGTTATAACATGAATTGCATTGTTCTTAATGTTTCCATGCATACTTTAGATTTTTCTAATAAATAATAAATTATTTCTAAATGAAAATTAATATTAGAAGAAGGCAATTTACATTGAGAAGAATTATTTAATAAGATGCTGATATCTTTAAATATTTTAGTATTCAATTCATGGATTCAAGTATATCACTTAATTTAAATTTTCGAGACGCTGTTTTGTTCAGGTATACAAAAATATTTCGCAAAATTGCACAATAAATACTAACAGTTTGAAGTTGACAAGTTTCAATGTTGACATGTTTGCATAATTAGCTAATTCACTTGTTCTATGTTGAACATTTTAAAAAACGGAAACCAATTTTAATAAAAGCTCTATTTATTGGTAATTAGGGATGACTCCATTTCTATTTATGTTAATAATATAGTAGATTACCTTCCAAATCTTAAAGATTTGTTTAAAAAAATAATGTAGTGTGCCACTTAAACGACCTACAACTGCGGTAGGATAAGTAACTAAAACTATGTCAGATAGCCTTAAAATTCATTAATGCCTATTTCTTATTTGAATATAGATACTCACAATTTGGAGATATTTGACAAATACTGAATTGTTTTCCCATTGATCAAATCAAGTAGGATTTACAATAATGTTTTCCACAATATCAGCTTCATAAAATTTTACTTCTATTTTTCACTTACATCATATAAAAAGATATATTCTTTAACTTTTTTCAAGCATCGTTTTTCTTATTTTTAAGTCAATTTGCTACCATTAACAAATTTCAAGCCATTTTGCATAGAATAATTTTTTTTCGCCTTATTTCCAGATTAGAGATTTCTGATTACTCCATCATCCAACACATAATTTTCCTTCGTATCTACGGAATCCATTATTTTATCAGCCTGCTTTCTGTAGCTAATGCTGCAGCTTTGCTTCCTTTTTTCTTTCACCACACAATTTTTATCACAGATTTGCATATTATTGACAAATATTAAAATATGATAGTATAAAATGAAATCCTTATACGAAAGTTAAGCTGTAAATGCTGCTGCATTAATATTAATACTACCAAATGAGTGGAAAAACACGGACACTAATTCAGTCTTTTATATTAACTTAACATTTTATATTAAATCATTTTACTTGAATAACAAGCGCATACTCAATTGTTATTTTTAAAGTATTAACATTAGACTAATAGTATAATAAAATTCATTTTTTTAATTTAAATTTACTAATCAAGTTTAGAATTTTAACAGAAAGAATACACATGCCGAGACAGTATTTAAAAATCATCAATTGCAAGTGAACTTCATAGACATAGAAAACGATATTTTCTAGTATAATTTAGATAATGTTGACTCATTAATTAAAATAAAAATACCTCAAAAAACAATTAATATGGTATTTTAAATACATATCTCTATTCCATAAGCAATTTAAATTTTCTCGGTAACTATTTCAATATAATAGATGCCTCAAGCCATGCGATGAAAACTAATTGATAAACAGAAAAATAATGCTAAATGGAGTACTCTAAGAAAAATGAACGAAACCAAAAATAAAATGTTTTCTTTCAAAGAAGTCTTATTTATGGGACAAAATACTGTTTCTTTTTCAATAAGCACCTTTCTTTATTTATCTACTTCTTGGTGTTGTCAAGTAAGAGGAAAAAAGAGTGGCGGTTTCCTGTTACAGCAATTCATTTCCTTTCAGAAACGCATGGCTGTCGAAGGAGGATGTTCTAGTCTTAAACTAAGATATATTAAAGAAATATTGCATGTCTACCAGAGAAAAGAGTCAATGTCTATCGATTAACTGTCTTGGATATCATAGCTATGTATTCATTACATAATTTCCTTCTTTTTTCTTTTCTCTTTGAATAGAACTTTTGTCTTCAGTTTGTGTCGCTTTTTTCAAACAGGATAAATTTATTTTCACTCTTATCCCAGCATTACATTTGTGAAAAAAAAATGAATAAATTAATGTATCTTGTTTAAAGAATATTATTTATCAACATTAGAAAAGTTGAAATCTACTGAATTGTAAAAAATACTGCTTGCCGACATTTAAATCTGCTGAAATTTTTGTAAAAAGAAAATAATTACAAGGATTTAAAATTGATTTGAACCTTTTTCTAAAGATTTCAAATTTCAAATTTGCATTTTGTATGGCTAGATTTACAAATTAATGCTCCGAATAGATTTAATATTTTATTATTTATTACATATTCATATGTCATTATATTTTAGGGGCATCGTTCTGTTTTATTACTTGTAATGTGCGATCTTTTTCAATTATAAATTTTTTAATGTCAAAATTTTTATGAATAACTGATATAGAAATAATATTCTATTTCTTTTATACAATTTTTTATTTAATACAAAATACTGCTTCTTGTTATATGTTACAAAAGATTAAGATTACAAAAATGATGGCTGTGATTTAATGATACCGGTTACTGTTCTTCATAATTTAAGCTGGAATTGTTTGAAGAAATTCATAAGACAATTTAATTTATAAATACATTTTTGAAATAGGCCATAAAAAAAGTGGTTTGATATTCTGTCACTTCTTGACACACAGTTATCTGTAATGTTATCTGTTCTTGAGCTCACATTTATCTGTAATTCTATACTGAATAACATCGATGATTTCAGAACATAATTGGTGGCCAAAATCTTATTTAACTTAACTCATTAAATCTCCTATTGAGGCCATTTTATATTTTATTGCAGTTAATTGTAGGAAACAATCCACTAATTAAAAAGTATTTAATCAAATTTCAATAAATATCCATAAATATTTAGAACAGTAAGAACTATGAAGATCTATGACGTTGATACTCAGGTTTCAGGACGTAATTATCCTTCCATCAGATTAATAATAATAATTATTGCTGAAGAGCAGTTAGTTTATACATTCTTCAGTTTCAGACCCCATTTACATTGGCTTATTAATAAAAGTAATGTAAAAAAGCCCTACTTTCTTTCGCTTAACTGTAAGGCTAAATTATTAAATTTGTAAAGTTCAGCTGTAACATCGATTTGCTGTGAGGTTTGAAGTAAAAGCTATAAGGAACTTACTAATATGCTTACTATAATTAATTTCAGTTAGTAAATATGATAGTTTCAAATTATTGATTACTGATTTTAAAATACTTAATAAACAAGTAAATGTTAAATAATAATGGATGATTGACCTTCATATCCATTAGGATGGTCAATTCCATATTTTCAATATATCAGAAATCTTTCTTATTAAAAGCTAGCATTATAAAGAAGTGAATCTTATTTTTGAATTTGCAATTGAAATGTGATTTATAAACTAATACAAATGATATAACCGTTTTCTTTGTTCTTGCCAATGTTTGTAAAAATCCACATCTTCTTTTTTTTTAAATTTGAAGCTGACTGGCCTTTTTATTATTTTTTTGTTTTCACACAACTAACAATGGTTTAAAAATTTCTCCAGGCGCTCTCTCTCAAAAGGCTTTTTATTGTGAAATGTTAATTAACAGTAAAGGAAAAAAGAAAATTACCTTACAATAAAAGCTAGTATCTTTTTAATTTTCTTTGTTCAGTTTCCTTCCTTACCTTTCCGAACTGCACTGAAATATTTGTTTATTCTTTTACAAAAAATTCTTCCCTTTTCTGTAACATTTACTATTCGTCTTTAAGACTTAAGTTATATTTTTTCCAGATTGTATTTCAGTTCAACTTCAATAATCAAATACTTTTTTTTACAGATTTGCCTTTCAAATGAAAGATTTGAAGAGGTACTTAAATCTCCAAGATATTATTAATTTAAAATAATAATTGGTCAATGAGGGTGTAATGCGATTAAAGCGTAATTATTCATATCTAAGTGTATCTTAAGCTGAATTTTAAAAAAAGGAAATAATACGCTAATGAATGAATTAAGTTTTAATTTTGGATTACAATCTATTAAATTAAATGATGACCCACTTGAAAGCCCCTTATTTCTTTTTTACATTGCCGTGAATTATATTTGAATATTTGTAATTGTAAATTCCAATTTAAAGGAACTTTTATAGAGTTACCCAACCACAGTACCAAATTTAAAAGAAGAATCAAGGCTCAAATATTTTTAAACTTTATATATTTTATCAAAATATATAATAATTATTAGAAGAAATTATTAAAACAAAATTTAAAAAGGAAAATTTAATTTAAAATAATTAACAAATAAAAATACTAATTAAATAATAAAAAATAATTATTTTCAGTTTTTTCCTATGTAATATGAGTAATAACATGTTTTGGCATATATTCCAATTAATTAGGAAAGATAAAAATGTTAATTTATGAGCAAAAGAAAATTAAAACCAATTTTTAAAGCAACATTTTTGTAATGAAAAATAATATTTTATATTTTTTTGCAAAAGCGGTGCATTAATTATAAAATCTCTGCTCTTCTCTATCGCCGATTTGTATGCTGATTTTTTTGTTTGTTTGTTTTCATATGTTTGATTTAAAGAAAACTTTACTTTTATATTTCAATTTTAAATTTTCTGTATGCTTGCGTGGTAAAGATTACCTGAAGACGAAAAATCGTTATTTACATTCATATGAAATTTTTCGATACATTTTATTTTATTCCTTTTCGTCGTAATTATTTATTTGAATCTGTATTAAGTCCATACATACATGCAGAGGTTTAAAAGAATTTCAATTAATTATTTTAATCTATATATAAAATTAAATGAAAGTTATATTTTAATTAGTTTTTTTAAGTATGTAGTGCACGAATTTCTCTATTTCAAAAATATTATTTTCCCATATTTCTGATTTCGGATTCACGTTTAATAAAGTTTAATTAAAATTTATTCTTCTATAATATCCTTTGGATAATTCTTTCAAATGTAGTGAATGAAGTTCGTATATAAGATATTCTATGAACTCTAAGACATAAGAAAGTGCAAAAAATTATTTTTATTTTTTATTATTATTCACAAAGTGAGACATGTAGCTTAAGTACAATTACATCTGAAAAGAGAAAAAAAAATATATGACAAGAAATTAATTTAGAAACGATTCAGATGACGAAATAACTTTGACAAACGGAATTATATATTACGCATCAAAGTCAAATAACGAATTTAGCTGTTAGAGCTCATATACTGAACTACTGAAGCCAATATTAATTACCAATCACATATTTTACATTTTGACAACTGCTTTTGATTGGAGCAAACATAAATTTCGAAAGAGAAAAAATTAGTGTGAATACTACGAGGTAGAGAACCTGAATTCAATAACCATGCATATTGCTGCCTCAAAAAGAGTATTAATTTACAGATTGTTGTAATTTCCGGTAACTTCAAATTCAATATGTAAACAGAGGACTGTCAGAGCCTATAATGTATCTGACTGGTTTTATAATTATGTCACGTTTACTTTAAAATCGCTGACGGGTTGCAGATCACATTTTATACTGCAAGCGAAAATGAAATCAAATTCTACAGAATATTGTCAAATACAATCATGTTATTTAAATGGCAATGGGCAGGATTTCATTACAGAATAAGGTATAATAATATTTTAATAGCAGAAATAAAACAAATGTAAATTTTAATTTTATATTTAATTATATCTGAAAATCCGCAAAAATGTGTTGCATATTAAATGGAAGAAAATATAGCATTAGTTTCTATTCGTTTTTGAAGATTTTAAACAGTATGCTATTAATTATATGTTTTTAATTATAACTCCTATTTTTATTAATTTTTCATTCTAACTACATTTGTAATGATGATGGTAAAAAAAACAAAATAATAAAATTAAATTAAATAATTAAATGCTTAAGATTCTACTATCAAAGTAGATTCTATCATTCAGGGACAAAGCGGCAGATAAACATAACTCCAAAAGTGAGGTTTCCAAACTCACAAATTTCTTAAAGTAAGGATTTCTTCAAAATTTCTAGTTAAAATTTTTGAACAATCGAATGTATAAAATGAACAATTGTATACATCTTACATGACAGAGTAAAAAAGGAGAAAAAATAATTAAAAAATTATTTTCCAGCACTTTATCCCATCACATAACTTATAAATAATCAACGTTTATTCAATCCAGCTTTATAATCTTTGCAAATGCATTTGTATTGTCGTAACTGTTAAGCATTAAAACGAACTGAAATAATTATAATCTCACGCCAAATATGGTATCTATAATCATTAAAAAGATATAAAAATCTAATCATCAAGATTAAAATAAATGTTGATGTATCAGTGTAAAATCATTAGCAGATTCCTTTAAACTTAATAAGCCATATTTATTCCTGATCCTGCAGTCGAGGCCTTAATAGCCAACATTTTCCAGGAGCGTAAATTGCCGTTCCTCATCTCTTCTTTTGACTTAATGGCACCCCGATAATTCTGACGCTGTGTACATTTAGAAATTCATAGTGCAAATAAAGCAACTGCACAGCGGAAAATATCTCGACGGCTCAGCCGCAGCCATATTAGCTTTGATCTTGGGCAAGACTGTAAGATGCGAAATTAGTCCTTCTGGCATCCAGCGTATAATTAATTACTCGGTCTTACCAAATACCTATTCTCTTATTAAGACTCTGCTCAGGTGCTCTGTTTGAGGATAGAGTTATCCTTCGTCTTGAGTGTCGTTTGTGAGGATTCTCATATGAGTTAACTCGCAGCAGAAACAATGAGTACCGGTTCTGTGTGAAATGGTTTTAATAGATTATCCCACCTTGTTTCTAATGAATGACGGACGAGCTGCATTTATATTTTATGTAATGGGTTTGCTCTTATAATCAATATCCAGTTTTGTTAAATTAATTGAAAAGCATGATTTTTTTTGATTCAGCAATCAGATATTAAATCAAAGTAATTTATAATGCATTTGTTGAGAAGAATTAGAAATATTTTGTTTTTAAATTAATTAATTGTGCCTTAATAAAATTTTCAGATATGTAATATAAACTTATTTATCAGAAAATCCCATATTCTTATTTATTAAAATGTATTAAGAGAGAAATTACTTAGAAAACTGAAGCAATGATAAATAAAAATAAGATTGCATTATTAATTATGAAAATATAATTTAATCCATTTTAGATTGAAAATGTAAATTGCTTTATTCTCTAATTGCTAAATTTTTAATAAAGTAAAATTTATTAGTAATATTTTCTTTTCTTATTCTTATTGCTATAATTTATAGCATTATAATTATCTTTGGATAGAATTTCCTTTCCTGCCATAATATTTCTAGCACGGAATTAAGATTTTTAATACGAAATAAATATTTTTTTCGTAAACTGCATCGCGGAAGATATTGTGGAGAAACGCCTATAAGGAAAGGAAATATTATTTTCTCCACTCGGGCTCATAAATTATTTGTTTTATGTAATAAATTAAATCTTTGATTTTCAAAAATCATGAAATTTTACCTACATGTAGCTTATCCCTCTTTTAAGAGCATTACTCTGGCAAAAGTCAACCTTGTTTTAAAATTATGGTCAACCAAACAATTTATATTTTTATTTAATCATTTATTCAATCCAAACTTAATCTGAATATATAATAGCAACAACAAAAAGAAAAATGCAGATAAATTTAGATTAGAAATAAATAAATACTTCTTGATATTTAAAGCTTTCAGGGCTACTTTTTCATAATGAACTATCAAATGTTTAATAATATCAGAATTCTCCGGATAAATGGTTTAATTATTGGACCTTTAATGTTAATCAAAGAGCTTTCTAGAAGACAATCTTTTCTGGTTAAGAAATGAACATTAAAATAAAATCAGTTCAACTATTGTTTCAAATATATATTAACTTAAAAAGACCTTAATGCCTCATCGAAGTAGCAGATGCATGTTTAATAATTTTTAGCGGACTTCACACTACTCATCAACTGAAAAAACGCAGATAAATCGAAAAAATTATAAAAAAAATATTGATAAAATTAATATAGACAGCTGATCTCTTATGCCCTAATATAAAAATGCCTCATTAATTTACATACTTCATATTAGTTTAGATGATTCTGAAGTGTATTCATACTTTATTTCTATGTTCTGTTTTAAGTGTTTCATTTCTCTGCTGCTCATTAAATATTTCGTTAAATTTGATGATTTTGATGCTTTTGGGTAATATTAATAACAATTAACGACAAAGTTACATGATCCATCTTAGTTATGCCTATATATCTTATTTCTATGCATATACATGGCATTGCCGAATTCAACCGACAAATTCAGAAGGGTTATAGTAGGCATCAAGAGGATAAAGAATCACCATACAACATGGGGACTCAAACGACGGTAAGGGGGTGAAAATCGCAAAAATATAAGGAGTCGGAGAACTTTTGGAAACTGTAAAAAATTAATTAAAAAATAAAATATGTGTTTCAACTATGAATTTTTTTAAATGAAAGCACATTCTTAAAGGCTATTTTTCATATAAGTAACATGCCGATTTGATAAACTAAGGGATCGTAAATTATCGAAAACGAAAAAGTAGTTTAGAACCCTTATCAGCAAAAATATTAAAACTTTAAGAAAAATAAAAGCTTGAAAATATGAGGAATTTTATACTCTTTAATTTGATATAAGTTTGTAGTGTGAAAACTGGGGAGGTTTCAAGATATTCAAGAAAAACTAAAATGTTTGTCAGGAAACATCGCTGCAACATCGGTTCCGATGTTTACAGAAGGTGTTGCCAAATTCGAAAGGTAAATTTAGAGAAGTGATAGTAGGCATTAAGAAGATGAAAAATTATCATGAAACATAGGGTCGCAGGAGACGTTTATTCTGTGAAAATCACAAGAAGAGACATCGAAGAGACAATTAACCTGGAGAAGAGAATGCATGAATATGAACCCTATGAATGCGATAGTCGAGAAGTTTTCTGGTATGTAAATAATTTTCCGTGCGTTCAAGGAATATAAAAGCAGCGAGCGTTGCAGAATTGATGGTTCGAGGAATATAAAAGCAGCTTGTATGAACAGTGCAGAATTGATAGTCGATAAGTTTCATTCGCAAACAACATGTGAAATTTCACGAATGACGAATATGCGGATATGCATTTAATTTACGGCCGAGCGGAGGGTAATGGACGCCTAGCACAAAGAACAATATCCAAATAGGCGTTATCCATAACACAGTACCTTTGCAAATATTTATCGATGTTTGCTGTAGACAGGATCATTCAAAATAACGAGGTCAAATGCAGGGTAAGAAAGCAGTGTGCGCACACCGGAAACTGTAAACCGAGTATTGGAGCGCTTTGCCGATACCCCATCGACAAGAACGCTATCAGTTGTAGCTGAATTGGGTATTCGGCATGACATGGTGGGGAAAGTCATTCAGTGTGAAAACATGTACCCCTTAACTTGCAAAAAGTCCAACTCCTATGTGATGACGATTTCCCAAGTCGGATGGAATACATACGTTGGATGCTTGGTGCTACACAGGAAGGTGCACTATTTCCTGTAAGAATTTTATTCTCAGATGAAGCCTGCTTTATTTGAGATAGACGTCTTCAAAACGCACAATGCACATATTTGGTCATCCGAAAATCCCCATATCACTATCTCGTCGAACGTGCAACGCAGATTTAGTATTAACATCTGGGAAGGAATACACGTAGACCTCTGTTGGAACCGTATCTTATGCCCTAATGCCTCAGTTGCACAAAGTACCTTGTGTTTTTGCAGCACGTCCTTACGGATTTACTGCAGGAAATAACGGCCATTACACGCCAGAGCATGTGGTTAATGCCTGATAATGCACCAACGCATTTTTCGAATTCTGTGCGTAACTACCTAGATGATACAGATCCTGGGAGGTGGATTGGATGCGACGGACCTATTGATTAGCCTCCACGTTCCCCGGACCTCAATTCCTTGGATTTATTCTTCTGTGGCCCTTGTTTTTCAGACACCTTTGGATATATTGGAAGATCTCGTAGCACAGATCGTCGTCTCTACTGGAGAAATAGCAAACACACCTGGTATGTTTGAGCACGTCCGGTGGTTCTTTAAACGTCATTGTCAGTTGTGTAATGACCTTCGCGGTCGCAACATTGAGCAATTTTTATAAAAGTTTCTCATCGTATCATTTCTTATGTTAAAATGTCTGTGCTGTAAATGTATTCTGTATCTGTATTCCACCAAAAAAGTTTCACCTCAGTTTGCAACTTTATATTTCCTTGGAAATTCTTATCGCCTTGATGCCTATTATAACTAGTCAGAATTTTTCGGTAGAATTTTGCAATATCTTCTGTAAACATCGGTGCCGATGCTGCAGCGATGTTCCCTGGCAAACATTTTAGGTTTTCTTGAATATCTTTAAACCTCTTCAGTTTTCACACCACAGACTTATATCAAATTAAAGAGTATAAAATTCCTTATATTTTCAAGCTTTCATTAATTTACGACCCCCTAGTTCATCAAATCGGCATGTTACATACATGAGAAATAGCCTTTAAGAATGTGCTTTCACTTAAAAAAAATCATAGTTGAAACACCATTTTTTTAATTTTTTAATAATATTTTACAGTTTATAATAGTTTTCCGACTCCCTATATTTTTGCTATTTTCACCCCCTAAACGTTGTTTGGGACCCCATGTTGTATGGTGATTCTTTATCATTTTGATGCCTACTATCACCCCTCTGAATTTGTCGGTCGAATTCGGCAACACCCTGTATATTTTATCATATATCAAATTTCTTATTTCTTAGCATATATATCTTATCTTTCGCCTTTATTTCTTATTTCTTAGATATCTGATTTCTATGCTTTGTTTTATGGGCTTCATTTCTCTTCTGTTTCGTTGTAATTGATTAATTAGGCTAATTTCAAAACCAAGTAAATTAGAAATTGTATTCTAAAAAAATCTATAGTTTAAAACAATTCTGACACATTTTGTTGCATCTGTATTATATTTTCATCGACGATGATAAAATGAGATCCACAGCATGACAGTAGCTCTCAAATGTTCGTGACGAAATTGTAAATTTTGAAAACATTCATCATAATATTAATGCGAAAGCGCCTATTTCGATATTGAATTCCAGGCAGTGGAAAATCAGGGTAAGTGATAAATTAGCAGTCTTTTCTGTAATGATAATATGCACATGATTGATTAAAAAACAAATGCTCAACCTCGTGGGAATTTTCGCTAAATATTTCTCTTAAAAAATATGTTCTTACCCCGCTGAAAAATATTCATAACATTTGTAATTGAAAGGTAACAAAGTCAAACACGCAAGAAGCATCGTGTGAATCCTGATGTGACTGATTTAATGTAATCTTTCAATGCTTCTATTTTTGACACCAAATTTATTTTTATTTTGATAAGTAATTGGTTCATCCATCAAAAATATTTTGAAAAACTGTCGAATTTTAATTCGGTTAGAATCAAGAATTTGAATTATGTGATCATTAAACTTCAGATGAACAGATTATGATTTGACTTTCAAAAGTAATTTAATTTTTAAGGTTTTTAATATATTTGAGAAGATTTTTTCCTGACAAACAATGAATTTTCATAATTTCATGATTGGTTATAATGAAGCATCTTAATTACATTAATTTATTAATTATTTCACTTCTCATATTCATTTAGTTTTCAAGAAATATTACAAAGCAGCAAAGTAAATATTTTTTGAAAGGCTGTCATTAACAAGTTCCAAGATGATGCCTTAGCATAAAAAGATAATTTTCTTCTTCTAGTTTTTAAACTTTAAAAACCTGAAATTTATAACTGAATTAATAATTGAACCTTAATTAATAATTGAATATGATTTCACTTAAACATTTAACTATTGGAAGTGGAATTTCCATTAGATATTTGGATATTTTTGATTTCCAATAGATCTTTTGGAAGGGGATTTCCAATTTTTCTTCCTTAAAAAAGAGAAAACATTTATTTGTATTTCTCCGAGAATTCCCTATAATTAAATAATTAAGTATTTCATTTATCTGACATAAAAAAATCGTAGTAAATCGTAGTGCCCAAATAAAAATGTTGGGCAGGATAGAATTCTACATTTGCTATTCCTAAATAATAGTATGTTTGGCGCAGTTTAATCAAAAATGGTTCTTGCGCCAATAAACTCCATCAACCAACCAACCAACCTAAATAAATACTCATCATTTATGTAAATTGGGCAATTATCAAACCGTTTCATCTAGATATAAAGCCAACAATCATTGTCAATAAATTCTGAGTTTTCCGCCTTCTATTTATTGCCTAAACTCCAATGTTTCTTCCTGTAATATCGGTTCTGTAGCATACAATCATTTCCTTTCTAGCATTCATAACTAGCAAATTTGTTGATTGCTATTCCAGAAAATTGTTTTTTCCTTATAATCCCATTACCCCAAGTACACAACTTTTTAATTTCTCCCGAGTTCTAAATCCAATCGTCACTTTCTCATTCAGAAGCCATTATTCCAGAATTTAGTTGCTTTATAATAAACAATTTTCCTAAAAAGTACTTCAACTTTTTGTCACATGCCTATTTTGAAAAAAAATTTAGACATTGTACATATCTCAACAATTTTTTTAATGTGATCAAGAACATGGGTGATTCTGCACTTAATGCCATCCATAATGTAATTGACAATGTAAATAAAAAGGAAAAGTTGATTTGAGTTTATTCGGATATTCAAACTATACTCTGTTTTAGTACAATACGAAGGAAAAAGTGGTCTGGTATCTATTTGACATTCAAAATTAATCAATTTTCCAATACAGCAGCAAACTTGCAAGTGTTTGTTCCAATTTTGCATGTTTGAACTTGTAAAATATACAAAGAACATAGGTTTATATATAAGAGGGCGCTTGAAATATCCTGCAAAGTGATTCATTTTGCATTATATTCCAAAGAATGTTTCTCCATCAAGATCAATAATCGCAAATAGAGTAGGCAGATTTCTAATATTCAAATTACACGAGCAAAATAATGGACAAATGAAACTCAGTTATAATTATTTACAAGAAAATAAAAGAAAATTCGTTAAAAACTTGAACTAAAAATAATTTAAATACAAAATTATTATAATTTCTCCATGAATTCAACAAATTTTTAACTTGTAATATTATTAATAAAAATCTAAAGAGGGATTTAAAATCTTACTCTTTTAATACAATTTAATTAAATCCAATTAAGCAGACTTATCAAAAATTTACTAATTATGCTATGAAATCTAATATTTTCAGTTCCTTAAATAAAATCTCCATCTATGGCGCAGTTATATTCATACGTTGCTGCTAAAAAATAGAATAAAAATACCTTGCCTGAAGTAAGCAAGAATACGTTTTATTTACTACCTAAACCAATTAAATTAAAATTCCCATTAAGCTTTTCATTTTTATTTTACAGAAATAACTATTTAAAATTAAATGGAATGATTCCAGAAACAATATATAAAATATCTATATTTAATATAGAGCATCAATGAATAAAGAATATGATGCACTTTCAATATTTTTATAATTTAAATATCTTTTAATAACAACATAAAAAATGTTATTGCTGAAATGTTTTTGAACATTAAAGGAATTGTATTAAATTATTGTTAAATAATACTTTCAAGGTGGATGTCTTTTTAAATTTGAAAAATATTTCAGCAATCATTATTTTGGAAAATAAAATCTTAATGTAAAATAAACGAAATAGAAGACGTATAAAAATATGCTCATTTGAAGACTAACAATAAAAGGACAAGTAATTTTAAGTAAATATTTTCTACAAACTCTTAATCAAATTTATTTCAATCAATGTGCATATACTCTAATTATATTTAAAGCAGGGACCTTAATCAAATAGTATGTTAGGAGGCAATTTTTTATTTCGATTATTAAATGAATTTATTTTTCTTAGAATACATATATATATATATATATATATATATATATATATCAAATTGAAGTTCAGATCATTCACAGAAAAAAATTGAATTTCTGATTCCAGTTGATGTAAATGCCTTAAACACTAAAACAAAAATCACTCAAAATCAATTTAAACAAAATTCTCCAGAATATATTTTGAAATTTAAAAGAAAATAATTCAATATAATGGATTCCATAAACCATTAGATCTAAATTGAACAAAAAGAAGGAGATTCTATACTCGGACAATTAAGCTGAAAAATTAGCGATAACATCTCCAAAAGTAAAAGGCTTCATGACTCTCAAAGAACTCTTTGCTGTTTAAGAAACAAAATGTCCTTTCTTTATTTATATACTTTCTGGTGTTGTCAAGTAAGAGTAAAAAAGATGGGTGGTTTCCTGTTACAGCAATTTAGTTCTTTTAAGGAGAACGTCGATGTCGACGCAGGGTATTCTGGTCTTGAACAAAGACGGATTAAAGAAATATTGCGTGTCTCCCATAGAAAAGAGCGAGAAAAATTTCAGTCATTTTGAATTGATTACCTGTCTCGTGTATCAGACTTATGTATTCATTATTTAGCTTCTTTTCTTTTCCTTTCTTTTTGAATACAACGTTTACGTTAAGTTTCTGTAACTTTTTCATCTTGAATAAATTTGTTTTCATGTATACCTCTTCACCAATTTTTTAAATGATTTTTCTGGAAAGCTTCAAAATGTATGCACTTAGTGAAAGGAATAATTTTTACTAGTTTTATAAAGTGTTGTAACTTATGTATAGAGAATTGTGTTATCTGATTACATTGAAACCCCCTTGTTTTCCAAAAAATGGCAATTCATTTTTATGTTTTATCTTAAAATTTATTCTTGCTTTATGCCTACAATAATAGGAAATGAAATTAACGACATTTTATTAAAAATTAATGGCTGAAAATAAAATTCTAAGCAATATAATTAATAGGTATTTTCTATTATTTTTATTTAGGTTAGTAAAAAATAATTTTCTTTTATTATTATTATTTCTTTATTTTTTTACCAATTGCTATATATTATATTGGAATAATTTCAACATGAAATTATTTATATTTGCGAATATTGCTGCAGATTTAGATAATTAATAAAGATGTTTTTTGGTTTTTCAGTCATGTAATTTGAAATCTGCTAAAAATATGACTCTAAAAGACGGAATTCATTTAGTTTATAATACTATCGAAATAGAATGAACGGAATATATAAACACAATTATAAACTGATTTAAAATTTTGTCTATTTTTAGCTTTGAAAAAATTGTAGAAAATTCCATAAAAATCTATTCAAAAACTCTTTTAATTTGCAAGAGTTTTGAGCTATGAAAATATTGTTTCAAATATTATTATTTAAATAAAGGAATTGTAGCGTAGATGGATACCTTAATATAAAATATCATGTTAATCCACACTTTTTCTATGTAGTTTTCAAAATAGAAGATTTTATTTTGTGTATACAAACTTGTAAACCTCAATTCGAAAGGCAAAAAAATGGTCATTTAACATTTTGAAAATGCATTAGTCTCTTTTTTTAAAAAATTTTTTCAGAACACGTTATGAGTTTTGCACTTTATTTATTGCCAAGAACATAGTTATTTGTTAACCCAATTAAAAATGACTCTATTAAATAGAATAAGAATAGCTATTAAATTTTTATTCAAATGAAAGGAGTTAAAAATATATGTTTAAAAATTTCCTATTTAATATATTAATATTTTTATCAATCCAAGATCAAGATGTTGAATTCAGGAAATCGATTTCATTTCATGTACTATATAGTTAATAAAACATAGGCTATTGATTTATTTCTTGTTTAATTCATACTTATTTTTTTTTAATTAAGCTGTATTTGGAATAAATATATTTTTTTTATTTATTCCAGATATTTAGAAATTTAACTTAGATATACTCTTTTAAAGTATAAATATTTGGATGACATTTTCTGTCAACCAGTTCACACATTACCATCATCTTCACCTTTTTCAGCATTTTCGACATTGAATATCTTTGATAACAAAATTCTGCTTTCTCCTTGAATCATCCATTTACCTGCTAGGATTGTTTTCCTTGTTGTATTGTTAAACACTGTTAGCATCATAAAGTAAATCATGCATTATCTTATCTTGATTTCGGACTTATCATCCATTTTCTTAGAAAAAGATATGGGTCAAATACAAAATATGAATTCATGGCGTTCATTTCCTATCTGTTGTCTTGAATTGAATAAACGTAGAACATAAAAGTACTTCATGAAAGATTTGTTTCTTTGGATCTAAAGTGACTTGTAATTGTTAACCATAGTGCATGCAATTTTTATTGCAAGATCATTGATATTAATTGTAGCATATTTTGTTAAATTTTTATAAAGTTACCTAACAAAACTAACTATGAGTATGAATGATGCAATTAATGCAGTTATGCATCAATGATTAAATTTAGTGCCAGTCTGTATTCCACTATTCCACAATGTTTTTGTATTGTTAGCTTATGATGGGTATTCTTAACCATTTAAAAAGATATTTAGGAAACATAAATTGATATAAAAACCGATTGATAATGACCATAACATTGAAAAGTATTTAAAGAGCATGCCATGGCAAACAATTTAAAAGTTTCACATCTAAGAATTATTCATAAAAAATGCATTTTATAAAAATCATTAAAATGTGGTTCCTTTTCTCATCTCAATAATGCTACATGTGTGCTACTAAACACTGAATGTAAATCTATATACTTGTGTCTATTTGAAAATGGTAAAGCAAAAAAAAAAAAAAATAATGGCTTTTATAATTAAAATAAAATATATTGTCTCATAATCAAAGTAGATCTCTGCAAATGTTGGAACCATTAGCTGGAATGTATCCAAGATGCCTATTTATTTATTTTTCTATTAGTTCATAAAACGTATCATGCTGCGTCATTAAAAGCAGAAGTCGATATGAGACACTTACACTTACTTTCTGTCCTGAAACTCGAGGGTTTACTACTTTCCTACCAATACTTCATGTAGTACTTCTAGACAATGCAGAAGAAAAAAAAATGTTCTAAGTCGTTTAAGTATTTGAAAACTCGAGAGGAAAAATTCCTTGTCATACACTTATTTTTGATTTCCATATAAATATATACTTTTTCAAATGTGTAATCCTTACTATACAATTGGCAGTAAACCAGTCAAGTAGTTTGAATCTCAGCGGGTGAGTAATAATAATAAAAGTTGAAAAACAGTTAAAATTATGGATTTTTTTAATTAAGATGTCATTTACGTTAGGAAATTGATTATAACAATTTGAAGGATACCCCATTAACTTTCTCTTTTAAAATTAATTAATGTGGTATCCTTGAAAGTCTTATTAATTAATCTATTAACTTTATGTCATTGAGTATCTAACACGAACTTGTAATATCATGCTCTTATTCCTAAGATGGTAAATTTTTGTTATGAACTGAACCAGCTTTAATTTTTTTAAATTCTTAATATAAAATCCCTCTTTAAAGTCCTTTCTTTCTAATATAAGAATATAAAAATTCTTATTAAACAAATAAACCATTTATATTAATTGAATGAATTTGCGCGTGGTAACATGATTTATAAATAAATACCTCTAAAATTAACTATTTTCATTCCAGATGCCAATGTTTACAAAAGATCGAATTATTTTTAAAAAAATAATTTAAGTACCACCAATTTCCCTTTCTTTTCTCTTCTCTAAGCTACTAGTAAATGTTACAAAATTGTCTCTTAGCGTTCTCTTTCAAAAGACTTTCTTAGATGTAATGTTAATTAACAATCCAAGAAAAGCTTTTTAGTAGTAAATGCTGTTATCTTTATGAATTTCAGCACCAATTTTTTTTCTGACTTTCTTTCCTCCGGAGTTGCTTTTATTTATTCATTTATAAAGTCTTTTTTTTTAGTGCCAGCATTTACTGTTCGCTTCTTAGACTTAAAGAAAACATTTTCCCATTTATATTTTTAAATTCAACTTGAACAATCAAATTGCATATTTTAAAGGTTTCCGATTAAAGGATTTACAAGGACTGCTAAACGAAACTGCTCTTATTTAGCAAAATTTTATTTATTTTAAAGCAATAATTTATCAACGAGGACGTAATGCGATTATATATTTTCAAAATAAATGGTGTAATTGTTATCGGCCAGAATTTTCTCTGGGGAATTTTTTTAAAAAGGAACACTCATCTAGTAAATAAATTAAATATTTATTCTGAACTACTGCCTGCTAAATTAACTGATGGTCCACAGGAAAATTATTGATTTCGATTTTAAAATAATTTTGAGCATATTTGATTGTTAAATTAAAATATGTGCAATTTTCTCACCTATGATGAATTCAAATTTAAAAAATATTGAAGTTTCCGCTGCAATTTTACAGAATCAAAATTAAAGGATAATCCTCTGATAAAGTATTATCAAAGTAATTAAATTGCCTGACTATCAGAAAAGTTATTGTCGATTAAGATAAAAATTAAATCCAAGAAAATACGAGAAAAAATTACAAGAACATTTTTAATTAAGAACAATTCATTCTTCTGTTTTTATTGCATAATAATATAATAAATACCTGTTTTTTCAAAAATGAATATAACCTTCACTAAAAAAATTATAAATGTAATGCTAAAGTAATAATCATTGACTTGATTGCAATAGTACAAGAAAACTACTGTTGTGATGAAAAAAGTAATTTTCATATTTAATTTTAAAAATGTGTTTTTAATTATAAATGTAATT
>JAPMOR010120432.1:351025-369075 GCA_026543865.1 Argiope aurantia | reverse complement strand
ATATATATATATATATATATATATATATATATATATATATATATACATTTATATTAGCACTTCTAAAATTTCCTCCTAAAATATATCTCCCGCAATAAAGTTAAATAAGCCATTTTGAATGGACATTCTAGTATCATTACTTCATTTTTAGAAAAAAAGTACAGTTCTAGACTTCGCAAACTTTTGAAATAAATCAACTGCTAATTACATTTAACGTTTTTGTGGATAACACCAAGCTTCAACAAAACAACACCATTTCCTCTTCTAATTCATTATGTGAGCGCCGTGTAATCAGAAGAATGTGTGCGAGCTCCTGCTAGATAAAAACGGCAATTTTCACTCTCCATTCGTTAGCCGGTTGTAGGGTAATTTATTAAAACAATTTCACGCAAAATCTTTATTCCTTTGTCTCTGTGGCTGGGTGACTCAAGTGAGAGGCGTCACAAATGACATTCTAGACGAAGGGTAACTCTTACCTTACTTAGGTCACTAGAGCTAAGTCTTATTAAGAGAATAGGTATTCAGAAAGGCCGAGTAATTAATCATATGCTTGGAACCTGAGAGCTAATTTCGCAGTCTTAGAGCCCTATCTCAGATCAAAGCTAATCTCACCATGGCCCAGCCGTTGAGATATCATCTGCTCTGCAGTTGCTTGTTTGCAGTATGAATCTCGAAATGGATACAAAGCGAAATTTGCCGAGGCAACAGATACTGGAACCGTAATAGAATTGTGGGAGTAGAGACCTACCTCCATGGAAAATGCGTATATTTAGGCCTCTACTGTTCGAATGAAAATCAGTTTGGTTCACTTGATTTGAAGGAAATGATTTAAAAGCTTTACATAACAGTACCGTTTCCATTTATGTTAACGTCATTTATCTCTTGCGTAATGGATGCAATTTTGAATCTAGAATTAGAATTTCCGTCAATTGTAAATCTATTGTATCTATATCTTATGGATATTAGCGAATGTATTTAGGGATCGAGTTATGCAACGAATACAATATGGTTTTTAAATGTGTGTGGATTATATATATAATATATATATAAATTTTTTATGCATTAAAAAATTAAGTATTTAGTAGCCTGCCTATTTTTTTTATTCTTTTGAAAAATGATAAATTGCTTGCATTTTACTATCTTCGTAAAATATGTATGCATGTATTCAGTATCTTATATATTTCGTTCCAACTATTTTCTTCATACATTTCAACACATTGCTTGATTGAGATTGATAATTAGTGATCATTAAAGGAATGATGAAATTCTTTACTTTAATAAATGTACACATTTTCTTCTTAATTAAATGAGAATTTTCTCTAAGATATTGGAATAAACTTTTGTTCATACCTTATTATATTTGATTTTTATTTTAGATTTTGTTTCTTGTGACTATTCAATTAAAAATATATAATATTTAGGAATATATTTATTAAGTAAAAATCTAAAAAAATGCTTTTATTTTTTCAGATTATTTTACTTTCAGCCTGTATGAAGAATTATCATAAGTATAATACTTCATGGTACATTTTTTAAGATTTAATATTTCTTCTAATATTGTCAATCCAAATTATTTACTTTTTCATAAACACGAGAAATAACATAATAAGAGGGATGAATCCGGTAGTTCACCAAAACTTTTTTATTTTGCTTCATTACATACAATATAGGCAAATATTATAACCCATTTCGGTATCCAAGAAAGCAGATAATTTCATTGCCATATGTTTTGGAAAGAAACTCATTTCGTAGCAGAGAAGCAGCTATTAGATGATATAAATGAGTCTACGGTATTAAAATTTCATTAAGCATGATTTGGAATAAATCTAAGTGATGATGGTAATTTTAAACCAATTGTCATTATCAGCCTCTTAATTATTATGATTAATTAATGAACATTTGGTATTAATAACTTTTAAGACTTGAATTGTGCGAAAACGCCATTACGAAATACGAATATTTGGTACAAAAAAAAAGAATTATAGAAGCGTTTCCTGTCATAGCTAATTCTGCTAGTTGATTATTTTAGAATAAGTCGATGATAGTAATGTTAGTTAAATCGCAGATCTTTGTTCGTCAGAATAGTGTAAGAAAAACAATTACTATCACATGTTATAACCACTATTTCCCTTTTCATAAGGAATAATGATGTGAACTATATCCGAACTATACATATTAAAGCATCATTTTATTTAACGAGCACCAAAGTGAAATTCGCATGTTGTGCGTTTTGAAAAAAATGAATTATTTTTATCTAATCATTCTTAAGCGAATTACAAATTTTCAATTTTTATGATAAATATTCATAATCTGAAAATTGCTTTATAACTTACGATACCTGATTACATGAATGTCATATAACTTACAATATACGTATTTACATCAAACACAACTTTATAGAACACACCATTTTCGGATTACTTTTGCATTGAGATAAATCAAATAAATAAATAAAACTCACGTTGAAAATGTCAAAAGCTGAAATAACGGAAAGTTCTATAATCTGCTTATTAATTAAAAAATTGCATTTTCATTTTTTTTCGTTCATAAAATTTATATGAAATCTTCTTAAACAGTGTCCCATATCTATGGGACTTTGAATATCACTATATATTCTATTTTGTTATATATGATGAATATACTTCTAATAGGGCAATCTACAATAAGTTTGAGATGGTGAATTAATGCCTATTGGATAAAACGAAGTATTCATGCAGAAAATTGTAATTTCAGTTTATCAAATAACTTCTTAATAATTTGGAAATATGAATACCTATTAAAAATAAATATTATTTTAAGTTACTTCAATGGTTTTATGAGTTCTTTTTCTTTATTATTTTTACCGTGGATAATGAATTGGATAATAGAAGATGATGGTTTATTCAAAAATGTTATAGAAAATACATTTGGCAAAAGCACAGCCAAATTGTGCGCAAAGAACATAACTTGCAAATAATAACAGAACATAAGCTGAAAAATAAATTGCAGATTCAATAATGGCAGAAGAACAAGAATGCTCTGTAATCGATGATACAGAGCGGGAATCCAGTGTTTGAGAGTGCATTCCACTTTTATAGTCTCCGTGACAAGAAATACAATTTTCTAATAGGATCTCTGAATATTGCAGCCGACGGAAGAGAGCGCCTTCATTCTAGCATTTATAATAAACCTTAATTTACCGCCAAGGTCATGGGGAGTCACTGAATTGTCCTTTATTTATCAAATTTTAAAAATTTTGTATATTTCTTATCCTTCCCGATGAGATTGGATAAAAAATAATATTATAAATTTGTAATGTTATATTTGTCATGTTACTTTAAAGAAAATAAAATGTGATTATATAATTAATTTGAATCGAATTTTGTGTTCATAAAAATTATAGTTAAAATCAATTTATGTCCATGTTTTTCATTAATAATTATATAATTTTTAAAACAATAATAGAATTTCATGTTTTTGTTTATTTTCTTAATTTGGAAGTAAAGTGAACACGCATAAATATCACAGTTATATGATGCTTGTGATTTATCTACCAACTCTAAGTGCTTGCTTCAACCTGTTTAAAAGATTGTTTAATAAAGTAATTCACATTTTTTCTTAGATATATATACTAAGGAAGACAAATGCTAACTGTATTTCAAATAAACACCTAAATTAAAATTTAGGACTTTAATTATTCATTTATGATATGAATAATTGAAAAACTATTTTAATCATATATAATCGATTAAACTACTATTTTGCTCTTTTCAGCATCAAATATTTTTTCCAAAAATGTCGACTGTATTAATTTGCTTGGAATACAAGACAATTTTTACAGTAAAAAATATAATATTTATAATCATACTCTCTTCACCGTTATTTTGTTTATTAAAATGCACTGCACATTTGGATGTTGTTCTCATTTGGTATAGTGATAATAAATGTTATTAAGTGATTTACAGTAAAATATAGATAAAATTATTTAACCAATTAGCATAAGAGTCAGTTTTTATTAGTATTCCATCTAATGCAAATGTGATAGTTTCTTAATGCATGTTTTTAATACCCAAAATGTTCAAATGTAATATTGAACTCCTTTTCTTTCATGAGAATTTCTGGACGTGGTATTCTGTTCTTAATGTCTTAGCTTCTTCGGGATAAGAATATTTCTGATTCGAGATCCGATGTCATTGAAGAACTACCAGGATATTGGCAAACACATTCCCCTAATGTGACGGAAAATAGGAATGAATGCCATATCAGGCATTTCCTTCGTCATCTGATCAAAGTTACATGTCATGACCCAACACGGGAGGTTAATGTGATTTTCTATATATATCATCAATGTTGCGGTACGCATCTGTGCAAGGTAGAATAAATATTTCTTTTTTCTTTTTTAAAATAAGTATGTAACCTCAAATTCCTTTTTTTTTAACCTTTTTTATCTTTATTTTCTCCTTTCGAAATTTTTTCTTAAACTTTTCATTTCCCCTTATCCTTTTTTATTTCTTACATTCTTTAACAATTACTTCGCAAAGTCTTTCTTTTCTTTTTCTTTTTCTTTTCTTTTGGTGGATCAGTTAGGAGGAGAAACTTTTTCCCCTTTACTTAAGTGAGTCTTTGTTAAAGTCTTACTGAATTGAATTCTTTGGGCGAAATCTGATCCTTAAGAATGCGTGCAGATATTTAAAGCAGGAATTCTAACTGCATAAATAAACTACAAATCAAGATAAATCTCACAAGTTGTAACATGTTACAACTTGCCCTATGACATGGTTCATAATGCTTTAGTTTAACACATATATTTATTTTTATTATTTCCTTTTATATTTTCTTAATTAAAATACCTTTAATTTTAGAACTATAAACTTTTTAGTATGTTTGAACTATATCTAAAAACGGTTTTCTTCTTCTTTATATATGAAATGCCTAACACCACGAACATCTGGCAAGCCTTATGTTTCGATACCTTTCTCTCACATATTTACCCAATAATAAATATTTGATTATATTTATTTTTCTTTTATTTTATAAGAATGTATTCTAACAACTGTCACTCAACATAAAGATTGCTTAAAATTATTTTCCATCAACTGATATAGTGCATAGCAGGAGTAAGTCAGTAATTTTGTAACAAAACTACAGATATGAATATTTTCTTCCAAATTCTCTTTATAAACAAACATTTTGAAATTATTTCAAAGGTTTTAAAAAATCTAGTGTTTCTGTCCGGAAAAATCATTTTCTTGTATAAATAAGATTTTTATACACAACTGACACTGAATTAAATTTATTTTAAAGCACGTTTTCCCTTTCTTAGTTTTGAATACAGAGACCTAATTGAGTGGAAATGATTTTATTGTCGAATTCTAAAGAAGACTGAGAGACTAGACATTTAAATTCTCATTGAGTGCAAATACACTTAGTTAAGTTATGTTTGGTGTTTCCAAAGTCTGCATTCATCAACTCTTTCACAGTTGAAAACTGGAATGGCTACTGTTCGCGCGCTTTTCTCCATCCGTCTGATCACGTGACTCGATGTAATCACTTGAATCAATGCGTTGATGTATATTTTTCTCTGTTCTGTGTTGTAATAAATGTGTGTCTAACATGGTGTGGTTATTTTGAGGAGTTATATAATAGAGATAGTTAACAAAATGAATGTGGTGTGAGGAGAAAATAATATGGTCCGTCGATGTGTTGGAAGAGATCTTGAGGTGCCGCAGGACATTAAAGTTTCATTAAATTGATTTTTGCTACATTTATTTTTTTATGAAATAATCAACTTTCTAACAATGTTGTAATAAGCCCATAAAAGTTGCATTTTGGTATAGATAAGATAAATGAAAATTATAAAAAATATTATAGTATATCTTGAGGTGCCACGAAGACACACTTATTCATAAAATAAGTTTCATAAAAACACACTTATTGCAACTTCTTAACAATTTTTGCGCGTCTCGATTATAAAATAAAAAAGCTTTCATTAGGCATTGCCATGTGAATAAAAGTATAAAAACAATTTAACTAATGCACTGGCATGCACTGAGTCGCCGCCGGAGCAGCTGTTGTTGAGATAAGGCGCAGATTTGTCTGCGACCGGTGACAAGGACAGGGTTTCAAATCAGTAGCTTTGCCGAGTTCAGTTGAGTTGGCTACATTAAGGTAACTACATGATGGAGTGTTGATGTTTGAATTAATCTACGTACAAACACAAACTTGGGGCTTTTAAATCATTTTTAACAATAGTTTAATAGAAATGTAATTTTTTTTCATAAAGAAAAAAAAAATAATAATTCAGCAACACGTTTCGAGAAAGTAGTAATTTATTACATAATTATCTGATGATCCTGCGAAAATATCTTCAATGTAAACTATTTCTAGAAAGACACACATCATTTTAATATTGTTCATCTGATTACATTTGTCAAGATGTATAGGATGACTATAAGGCTGCCTTTTTCCCCTTATAGCGATTATTTTTAGGCTTAGTAACAGTTATGCCAAAATGTCGGCCATGGTTGGGGTAACCCCATATAAATCCACAATTTGAAAATTATTTATGGAACTAAGTGACGTTATTTATATAAAAAAAGATCGTTTATTATAGATTACAAATGGATCGAGGCGTGACTACAAACCATAGTTGCATATAAAGCACTACAATTAATGTTATTTACAACATCTCGATGAATAAAATATTTAGTTTGTATAATTTATCCAAGATCTACGCATTAAACAATAAGTAAGGAACATAATTTTCCTAATATTACTCTATGCTGAGAATTAAAAAAAATCTTATTATATCTAATTAATTCTACACTATTATTAAAGTTGAATAAATTAAAACATATAACCGTTGCTTATCAGCTAATAGAGATTATCATTACATTTATATCAAAAATACAAAGAATTATTCTTAAAGAGATTCGAAAGACTGGCTGATTTCATCATGATCTTCCAATCATGCTGTCTTGAAAATATATTCAAGAAAAATTGCAATAAAGTGAAGTAACACAAAGAAAATGAAGACCAATATTTTTGGCTGTTTCTTGCAAACCTTTTACTTGGAAAAGAAATTCTTAATTATAATGCAAAAATTTAGCTTCAAATTAAAAAAAAATGTTTTCCATCAATCACTAAAAGTTATTTATCACAAACATATTATAATAAAATAGAAAAATATTTCTTATTGAATAATTATTGTAAACATAGAAGGCAAGGGTATTATAAAAAAACATATTCTGCTCCTGTTGATTATAGAGCAAAATATGTGAATAATATTTAATCAAAAACAAATATTCAGATGGCTTTGTGAAATTTGTAGTGTAATTCAATGAGAAAAATATGATTTAATTATAATTGAACTGATGTAGAGAAAAGTACATCAAAAGAAATAATTAGAACTTATATATTGGAAAGAAGGATATATATATATATATATATATATATATATATATATATATATATATATATATGCGTGTGTGTGTGTGTGTGTAATATATGTGTATGAAGATAAATAATATACGTGTATAAAATAATATACGTGCATGAAGAAAAAAAAATCCCGAAATCATATTATAACAGTTTAATCAATTTTTGAAAATTTTCATTCAGAGAGAAAACTTTAATATATTCTTAATATGAATGTATTTTAATTTCAATATAACAGGAAATTGATATTGTTCAAAAGAAAATTCATTTTCTGAAAGACGAATGCAACTGGTTCATAAATTTTATTTATGTATGTGCAATTAATATTTATATTTATAGATAAAATTAATGTTTATATATTTAGAGATAACATTTCAGACTTAATTTTAGAGATAACATTTCAAATACAATTTTCCACAGTATGTTAACTGCTGATTGCATTTAACATTTTTATAGCTTTAAAGAACTCTAGCAATAACAATCTATAATTTGTCTCTCAATATTATTAAGCAAGAACTAGATAATTGCTGACCTCAGAGCCAATTCCTGATCCAGAAATGCATAAAGTTTCAGTTGCCATTCCTTAAACGCGTTGCCGGATTATTTATTAAAAGAACTTCACACAAAATCTTGATTCTCTATGTCTTTACCGCTCACATGGGTTTTCATAAACGACACCCCAGGCGCAGACAGACTCGACTCTCACGTAGGACACCAGAACCGAGGCTTATTAAGAGAACAGGTACTTGGCAAGATCGAGTAATTAATCATACACAGAACCATAGGGACTAATTTCGCTATCCTTCAGCTTTGTCCAAGATCAAAGCTAATATCACCGCCGTTCAGTCGTTTAGATATCTTGTGCTCTGTGGTTGCATGATTACGAAGGAAGCAGAGGAAGCAGATATCAGAGCATTGGCAGGTTTGTGGGAAATGCATACCTGACTTCCAGGATATTGCTCAGTATTCAGCTCTCAGCTGCAGAATTGGAAATTAATTCACCGTACATTCTTTAAAAGCTGTTATTTATAAATATTTTATTTACATAATTGTACATTACCTGTTATATCCCATCATTTTATTTGCATCATGATAGAATCATTCAGCATTTATTTGCATTTAGGTCTATAATTTCCGATATTATAATATTAATCAAGACTTCGATAATACATGTGAAGGAGATATAATCATACTTTTATAGAAACTTCAAAAATAGAAAAATGATTGTTGAAAATAAGTATTTAAATATAAATATCAGAAAAATTGAAGCTAAGACATATTTAAGATAGGAGATTAATAAATATAAGAGAAATCATGAGCATACATTTTATTAAAAATTCAGAACCGGTAAAACTCATGCAGTTTTAGAAATGAATCAGTCTTCCAAATGTTCCTAAAATTCTTAATATTGGCTATTATATTGACAGATGATGGAGAATATGAATAGAATATGTCTTCATCTATCAATATAATTGCTAACAGACATATACGTTAAATATAGCAAATATAAATATATGTTGAATGTCGCTAATAGAAATATAAGCTGAATGTTCTCTAATAATATATTTTGAATTCTATGCTAGTAGAAATATATAGAATAGAAATATATGCTGAAGATATATTTCTGATTTAAATAATAATCGATTAATAAATAATCGATTCCTATTTAGTTGAATTTTTCTATATAAATATTATTACTCTTCGTATATTTTGTATATTTAATTCATATATTCTGGATGTGATATTTTATGTACATTTATTATATTTCGAGTGACTAAGACTATAAATGAAAGGCAAGAAATTTTCATACTGAGAGACATAAAAGAGATAAGTTTTTCTTTTTAAGTTTCAAATCATATGAAAGAATAATGCTAAATTATATATTATATAAGCGCAAACTCAGCGATTAAGAACGAATATGGATATGATATTTTCTATATTCATTGATACAGAGGAGAAACTATGATTTTTTTTCCTCAACGAATACTCTCTTAACACTGTCGAATTAACCATCTATCTAAAAAAATAATTATAGTTTTACCCTTTCGTGGGCATTGGGAAGATTTCTTTCCTTCTACATGATCTTATGAATTGCACACAGAAAGTAATAAAATTCAAATCCACCTGTAATATATTCACATCATTGAGAACAATAACTCTCACAAACTACTAAGAACTGAAAGAATGTTCTTAACTAAGGAAAGTGTTGCTTCATTAAAGTGGATGGACAATAAGACTGTTGCTTTGTTGATTGTCGAACGTAATCCAGCGATTTTGACACTCCTAAGGCGAGCAAAAAATGATGACTAAACCAGAAGTACCTTGCCCAAAATGATGGTATCAAGGAGTAATCACTGTGATTAAAAAAAAGAAGATACCAAATAGAAAGAAGCTATATATAATGGTGACATCATATCTTTTATCTGGCATTTAAAGTGCGTTTAGCCAGTGTGGAGAATCATATGCCAAACTTGCTTTATAACAATAGACGAAGTAAAAATGTAGAATAAAGGACCAAGAAAAGAGGACCGCCTCCATATGTACAGAATGTAAGGTACACTTGTGCACTGCAACATGCGTCTCATGTTTCTATGGTAAACAATAGCAGTTCAGTTTTCTTTATGTCTATAAATGGTTCCGAGGAAAGTATATTTTCCAACCCAAAAATTTAAATGTAAGCAAAAAAAAATCGAAAAAATAAGAAAAAAACATTTTTTTTAAATACTATTACTTAATTGATAATAAAAAAAATCCGAGAGGAGAATGAAAAAGAAATAAGAGGGCCACGAAGGGTTTAAATAGAATTTCTGATTCATATCTAAAAACATGTTAATTCTTTCTGATATTACCGATTCAAATAAATGCTTTAGCTTCATAAAAAGTAAACATGAACAAATTATTAAAGTCAGTACATCTATCATTAGTAACAAAAAGTATTCTATATCAGCCTACTGATAATGATCTGTCAGTCAGCCTCAAGGTAGATTTTGAATACGATGGTAGTTCAAAACTAAACCTGCAGATTCACACAGACATGTCTAGAAATGAAGCGGCGCTTGGCAGAAGGCAGTTGCCAGTAATGAGTAATAAATAGCTGAGTCAAATAATTTAAAATCTCGTTAAGAATGATTGAGATTAATTACAGAAACAGGATGATAGTTTTAAAGGGATTTTCACGAAGATAAAGCTGATTACAACGCGATTTCACCATTTAACCGATTTGACATGATAAATCTTGTATTGTATTTTCTATGCCGCTTTCATATATTGTAAGTATTTAAAATATTTACTAAAATTATTAATTGGAATGCAATTTAAATACATTCTGCAACCTTTTATTTAGCTTTATTTCTACTGATAATAAAGACAAGCCACTGTATGAGCATCTTGACATTCAAAAGTATCGACTGTTTAATCTAGGTTTACCAAACTGAACACATGTATATTTTCAAAAGTGAGTTTTTAATTCTAGGCAAATTTTTTCTTAAATTTTAATATTAGAAATTAGACTTTTAACTTTTTTCCACCAAAAGTTCCGAAAATAACACATCTGAAAAATTAGTTTTACACAGTCTCAAAAATTGAAATTTTTATCTGTTTAATGACACCAATTTCTGGCGTAACTGTTTTTCAAATTTTGTTTTAAATTTTAAAAACATTTGAAATATAATTCAAAGCAATTTATTTCATTGTTTCTACGATTACGAATGAGGTTTCATCCTCACATTTTTCCTTATTGATAATTAAAATTTGAAAATTCAACCCATTTTGTTTTCAATGGTCCAAACATTTTAATATAAGGCCTCGTTTGACATTTAAAAAAAATGCTATACTTACAATTAAGGTTTAATTTCAAAAATAAACAGAAGTGAATATTCTTTAAGGTGTATCAATTTCTAAGCACTGCTAATGTTTTTTTTTTTTTTTGTGATATATTAGGTTGCTCGAGAAATAATTTCGTTTCTTTATGAAAATTAAACACGGTTTTCATATAGTGAATAAATATTTTATTAAATTATATGTTGTCCATTCTGGTTCAATAAATGTTTCCATTTTCCTAGCAACAGCATGATTTCACTTTCATAAAATGTTTGTTCTTCTCTGGAAAATAATTGATTCAGGTTATTTTTAACCTCCTCAAATGAAATAAAATTTTTAACATTTAAAGAATATTTATGAGATCGGAATAAATAATTATCAGAAGGTGCCAAATCTGTTGAATATGGGGCTTGCCAGTATATCCCATCCAAGTTTTAAAAGCGAGTTATGAGCGAAATTCTACGAAGTCTCACATTAGCTTGACGAAATACTACATCTTTTGTATTGATCAATTCTGGCCGTTTGCATTTAAGTTAATCATTCAATATGTTCAACTAATGACTGTATACTTCAGAATTTATCGTTTTTGCAACTCCTCTTTTTTTAAAATTTTATGCAATTTTCAACCATTGATATGCAACTTAAACCATTTTCATTTATTCATTATATATTTAATCGCATGATTAGTGATTTCTGAAAAAAGAATTATGTTTAATAAAAATATAGTTTACATAAGGAGTAAGAAAATAAAATTAAAAATTCGTGCAAATTAAAAAAAAGATGAACAGAACAATTATATTTTAACAGAGTTATTATTATTTTTATGAGATCTACTATCTTTATAATTAATCCTATATAATAATTAGAATATATGTAAGACTTTTATGACAATACAAATCTAATGGTGTCCCAATTTAATGTTTCACAAGCTTTTGGGGAGGAATTAAAATAATCGAAATATACATAAAAGATTAAAACAAATTCCAGTTAAACTGTTTATTTCTGTCCTACATAGATTTAATATTTCCGTTCAAATATTTTTACGTTTCGTAAACTACAAAAATACCATGAAGATAGAAATGCAGTTGTTTCCATATTCTCTTGTTTCTTAGAAAACATCTGCGATTTCTTTTTTTGCAGCATGAAAACAAATTTGAACACGACTGAAAGCACAAATTCCCGAGGATTGTCTAGTTGTTTACAAATGTATGGTAAATACAATAGTTGAAACAGGATTTGTTGTTGCTTTATAATAATAAAAACATTATTGTGTCAGAAGATTTAAATTTAAAGTATGTGATTATGTTAAAAATATCTTTGGTGAAAATATCATAATCTAAATTTCTGAATAGATTCCTTTGTAAAATATTTTGAAATAGTTTAATATTTAGTCTCTAGAAAGTTACATTGTTTTCTGTATTTCCATAACACGAAGAATTCTATTTAATGTCCTAATATTATATTTTCTACAATTGTTTTTAAAAAAATCGTCTTCAAAATTTCTCATAAATTAAAATGTAAAGGATATTTTACTCAAATTGGTATAATAATTTCTGAATATATTTTGTGGAATTTCTTTTATTGAAAAATATTTTACAATAGTTTTGATGTTATTTTTTTATGTAAAAACCCATCTGAAGATTAGTTTATTTCTTTGTTAAGGAAATATCCAATTTATTTCTTAAACTATCAGCAAGGTTTTTATTATATCATTTGATAAACTTCTAAACTAGAAAGCATTTGAAAAAATTTAGTCAAAAGAAAAAAAAATGTGTTTCTTTCCAAATTTTTAACCTTTCGGTTTTTGTTTCAACCATTATATTTTTGTCTCATAAATATTTATTCAATCTATTTTATTCATAAATTTATAGAATATGCGTATTTTGTTGCATTTTTGAAAAGAGCAGTTACATATGAACCAGAATGTAGTCAAATATCTTAAGAAAACGAAAGCAAACAGATTTATATCTAGCTTATGACTGTTTACATTTTTTTATAGAATCCAATTCATTATATGATGTTTTTATCTTGACAAAACCCCTATCTTGAAGAAACTTTGTATGCATATTAGAGTACTATATATTTACTGTCGAACAATTTTTATAGACTTTTAGGGCCATTTAATTTTGATAGGCTTTAATTTATTTCAAAATTAGAAGCAAAAAAAAATTATATATCATAGTTTTCAACGTTTCTATATCACAGTTTTCAACGTAAATATATCTTGAGGAATTAGGGTTAAGTTCTCATTCATAATCGAAGTGATCTTAACATCTTAAAACCTTGCATCCATCAATAGGGCACAAATTTCTCATATCTGATTTTGTATAGATATAGGCAGGAATTTATTAATAAAAAGTAAGTGAAAAAAATTGTCAAACAGAATATGATTATATATGAAATTAGCAAGCAGGATAAAAGAAAAACGCCTTCAGTATAAGAATACTGAACGAATGAAAATTCCAATGTACAATATGAATAAAATCTTTAAAAAACAAATAGTTTATTTTATAAAATTAAAAGTAGCAATGGATTGTTTTATAGAAGGATTTCAAATGTTAGGTAAAAGCCAATAGTATAAAAATTAAACATAGAAAAAGATCGATAATAAACTATAAATAAAAGGCGATGAATAATATCTGAAAGAATGCAGCCACGACAACACAGACCGTAACTTAGGATAGAGGTGTATTAACTTCGACTAAAATAGCAACCGAATTCTCCTACTAAGTCATTAACTCGAGGATTAAAATATTAACATGGGACCGGCCATAAACGAAAAACGACATTTCCAAACCAAGGAAGAAAAAATTTGCTTATTTATAATGCGATTTCTCATCGCCGAATGCTTGTTGCCTTCCTATTGAGATTGAATTTAGAATATGAGAACACGTCTTTGTAATATCATAAACCGATTTTATAGAGAAAAGATCCTGCAAAATATATAATAATACTGCAATAATTTGATTTTATTGATTAAACAACTTAAGCAATTTTAACCTTACAAACCAGCATTAAAACATCCTATTCCTATTTCCTATGCATCAACTACTACTTCAATTATGTGAAAGTTACATTCTTGGTGTTGCTGCTGCTTATCCCCCTTGGATTGAACTCCAATTCAAACCAAATAAGAGATCGGGAAAAGAGGGGTGCAGTAGCTTCTGAGGATTAAGGCTCCTGAGCACCCGAAGGCAGAAGTCTGACTTCTAGCTCATATGAAGATAACACTCACATTCGCTTGCACACACCCTTTTTACAGGAGAGGGGGGCTCTATCATACTCTTCACAGAAGAGCAGAGAACAACCATGCTCAAACCAGGGCTCGAATCCCGGACGCCTAGATCATGGGGAAGACGCACTACCCCTAAGCCTAGACGAAGGCTGTTTGGACGCGATATAAATAGTAAATAAAACAGAAATTTCAATCATGGAAATTTAGGACTCTCCATTTAGGACATATTTATTTTTCAACCATCCTAATTACAACTAAGAAAATTTTTAACATTTTATAATGATTTTGACTTATAAATGGTTCAATTTTAGAAGATTAAAGTCCAATAAATGATACAATTACTTATTTAATTATTTATTTTTTTATTTCGTGTTTGCATATATCACTGAAACACTAATGTTACTTTCTTATTTACTTATGTATTTTATTTTTATTATTACTTTTATCATTGTATTTCTTAAAATTGATACACTAGTTACTTAGCGTTGGAATGAAAATTATTTGTTTTAAACTGATCGATGTAAGAGTAATTAGTATTTCCATCCTGATATTATTGAGGATAAACGCCAAAATTTCACTTAATTTCTAATTAAATAATTTATTTGAATTAATTAAAAATTATAATAAAAATCGCTCCAAGGTGCAGTTCTACCCTCCAAATTATTTATGTGCTCAATTTTATGGTCAGTGCCAACGCACACACACGCACATTTAGTCTATTTTATAAGCAAATGTACGCTCATTAGTATTAAGTTATTTTTAAATATAAAATTCTTAAACAGAGAAAATTTTTATATTTAGTAACTTTCACAACATTTTAATAAATAATATAAAAATATGTAAAATTTATATTTTAAATTAACAGGATAATATAAGAGAGAATAAATAACTCCATTCTATTGGTTAAATCTCATTAATCATATTTGTGATTTCGCGACTTGTGTCACGAATTTATTTATTACTTTTTAAGCACATGCAAATAAAAATTATTTCTATCTTGCAGAATTTGTTCCCTAGAGACTTCATGTTTCTGAATATTTAATTATCACCTGAAAAAATAGCATTTTAGTAAATTTGATCTTTGTGACAGAAAATGAGAAATCGGAATTTTAGAAATATAAATAAATGCAATTTGTTATACATCGCCTCATAAAATTTATAATTATACTCAACTTTTTGTTTCAAAATTGGATAAAGTAGGACTACTACATTTCAGTCCGAGTTAAAGTGAACAGAAAAACCCAAAAGTACAGCTAACTCGTTTTTCAATCAATTGGTATTCTGCTAACTGCAACAAGAATTTCTAGAAATATGTCTGGGACAATAGACATTTGCTTACTGCTAACATTGTGAGCAGTTGTCCTTAAAAAACAAATCTAATTGTTCTAATGAGCTTTCTTTGAGACGGACAATGTACGGTTATTTTTATTTTGACTCAATAAACATATATGAACTCGAGGCACTAGGGGTCTGATTAACCCTCGTATAATAAATTACAGTGCATTCCGCATTTTTCTTTGCGGTACATCTAAATGAGTCTTTTTCACAGATTTTTACACGCTCCTTTATTCACAAGAGTTTACAAACTATTTAGGCAAGTCTGGTCAGTATAGACATTTAAGCATGTCTGGAAATAGTACCGGAATTTTTATTAATTTCTCTTTATTATACAAAGATAATAAAATTAAAGTTTATTAATGTAGGATGCTGAAAAAAATCATTAAGAAAGATGCGAAATATTTGAAATTGATCACCTGAGGCAAAAACAAATTATAAATCTTAGTAAAAATTTACAAATACAGAATAAATATCTAATATTATGTATGTTATCTTTAGTAATTAAAAAATTAACTTTAAAATTAACTTCATGAGGCTATTATTCCCTATGAATATTCGTAGCAAAATTATATAATTTTAACTCACAATAGTGTACCATAAGTAATGAAATTGTTAAAAAAATCTGTTGTGTATCATATAGCATGGATTTATTGCGAAATTGATGATCTGCCTTCTGATATTTTAGTATTGATGTATTGTAATTTGAAATTTCATGTTAAATAAAATATAAAAACCAATATAAATATTGAAATGATAAAAGAAATCATCAATTGTCTTCAATGCTGAATTGTGCTCAAATTTTAAAGTTTTAGTAAGCGTTATACATATAGCATACCCCATAATGTTTTATTTTAAGCAATGTTATTGTGTATTTTTTTTTTTCTATTTCGCTAAATTTTTTTCTCTTTCAAAAGCTTTTCATTTCCCGAATTCCCCCCGACTTCATTTTCATTTTGAACTCCGTCCAAATCCAGTAAACAATGCAATCGCCCCAAAGCAATATATTTTCAATATTTTCTGCATTTATATTTACAATTACTAACAACGATATCATCCAGCAAAGCAATATGTTTCTTTGCATTTTCTTCTCTCATATTTATTCTGGGAAAGTATTTGATTTGAAAAAAAATCGGCCTCTTTTGTTCGAGAGAATTTTTACTACTCTCATACAATACGATGATCCTTTCCGATGATTCCCAATCATCAAGTGAATTTACTTTTTCCCATGATTTACAAGAAAGAAAGTTTTCTGAAAAATCTCTTAACTTGATTTACTCGAAATTTTGTTACATACTAGAGAAGCAAGTGATTCCATTCTCACTTCTTTACACAAATAACACCTTTGGTTGTTTTGGTGGAACTTTTAACGAAATGCGAGTCCAGTTTTTGTACCTCAAAGGAATCTTCTACTTGTAGAAACATGCTTCATTAAACAAAATGATTCCTCTGCACTGAATTGAATTTACTTGAAGAACGCATTCCGATGTCCTCTTAGAGATAGCACACGCCTGATTTGTTTTGAATGCAGATTGGTTAGAAGTTTTGAGTGAAGAAACTCAATTGGATGGAAATGATTTCCATGCTAAATTCTTACGCAGTTTACAGGACCAGATGTCTAACTTTGCATGTACTGCAGTCATATGAACTTAAGAGAAACTCGATTTGGAGTACATTTTTAAAAGTCTGTATTTAGCAACTGCTTTTCAATTTTTGAGTGTGTGTATTATTTTAGTTTTAAATAGCAACAATTCGATTTTTGATATTTTCAAATTGAGGATGAATCCTGAATACGCACCTGTGAAATGCCTTCAGCACGATTCCATTCACATAACATATAACACTTTAAGCAAAAGAAGTCGGTATTGCGTTTTAAGACAATTTCAGAAAGAATAAATTAATCTTTATGTAAGTGTATGTATTATAAGGTATAATACATAAATTAGATAAATAATTCTCGTGTAAATCTATTGTTTAAAAACATGAGCAAAGAAACATGATTTAGTTTACATGTTTGAAAGGTGCACAAGTGAAGGTATAAGATAGAAAAATAAATTTTATTTCTTCATATTTCTCAATTGTGTTTAGTCAATTCCCATCTAAATATTTCGAATTGTGAGCTTTGAGAAAATTAGTATTGATGGTATTTATGCATTAATATATACACTGGTGTGCAAAACTTAAGCAACAGGTATGTGTTTTGCCCTAACTTCACGAGAAATCATCTGAGAGACATGAAATTCAG
>JAPMOR010120432.1:311896-346025 GCA_026543865.1 Argiope aurantia | reverse complement strand
TCATCGCGTCATCATATCTGAAAGTTCATTTCAGTAATTACAGACTGGAGAAGATAAGCGAACGTTTCATTAGTTAAGGCGGCTCTGTATATCCCTCCTCATTAAGCGACATTAATCTTCGTTGAATTTTGGTCTGGCAGTTACATGATTCCGTAAGACAACTGAATGTCTGCAGGATTCAGTCAGCTTTTCCACCTAAATTTTCTCATGAATTATTTGTGCTAAATTAGGTTTGCTCGTAAATGGGAGCACCAAATGAATATTTTGAGTGTAGCTGTGAGGCTTTTATTTTACCACCTAAGAAGAAACGATACAGAGTCTAATTACACTTAAAATTGTTATGGAACGGAAAAATCATTATTCCCCGTTTTAAGGAGGAATTTTTGATTATATTTGAATAAAGTCTATAAAAATTGTACTGCAAATTACTAACAGTATTTTAAATTCGAGTTTGTAACCGAAACTGAACGATGTGAAATATGTTTCAAGCAAATTTTTATAATTTTCCATTTTCTGTCAAATAATGATATTTGAGTTTATTTCGTTTATATACTGTAAATTAGATACTGTTTTACATTAATAGATCAATGCCAATTTGGATGGCATCAATTATTAAGAAAATATTTAATGAATCTTATTGTAATGGATTACATTCACTACGAAATTATAGGGGGTTCTGCACATAATTGAGTTTTGCTATTTCGATATATTTCCATGCTTAATTTTGTTTCAGAGGGAGGATTCATTTTTGTTTATGTCATAATAAATAATGTTTGTTTAAACTGTAAATTTTATCGAGAACAGGGTACTAAAAACAGACTTTAGAATTAATTGCTTAGCTCCATATTTAAACTAAAAATCTGAAGAGTAGATTCGAATGTTAATAAGTCTAAGTTATGAAATGCATCATTTTTCTTTTTGAGGGAAATGAACAGCCTAAGAATTTCCTTATTATGACCATTATGATTATTTTATAAATATATTTTTTAATTTTTATTCTGGAAGTTTTATATTTTTATTTTATTTTTTGATTAAATTTTGTAAAAATTGATCTAAATATTAATTTAAAGTCAATATTATTTTTTTAGGTTACATTATTTATGTTAAATTATGATGCACTTAATTCATGTTATGCGTCTAACAAGTTAAAAGGACTGAGGTGAATATTATAAATTTTCAAAATTATCAGTAGTTAATTATGAAACTAAAAAACTAAGATTTGTATAAATTACATTTTTACCTTTTAATTTGCGAACATATATAAATTAGAATCAAAATATAACACTTAATATTCTCAAATATAATTAATTACATTCAAACTGAATTGTGCTTTTATTCCAATGATTCATTCTTAAATTTTATTTAAAAATTGAAACATAACGAAATTTTCATTTTTCAGAGTGGGTCAAAATTCATTAATTGCATATATTGTATACATTACAATTTGCTTCTCTGTAATAGGTTAATATGCTAAAGACAAAAATTAAAACAATATTCGTAATATTTAAAATTGCGCATTTCAATTATTTCTGTATCCCTATCTTTTAAAGAAATATTAGTTTCAGATTTTATTTTGTTTCTCATGTATGAAATTGTTCCCTGTATTAACGACATTTGTACATATGTACGTCTTCTGCCCTCGAAATTTGAGAATTTTTGTACTTACCTTTCATATTTTAATATTCAGAAATTTCACCATATATTCACAATTTCGCATAGTTAAATTTCCTTTCAATGATTTCACACTCGAGAATAAATATTAAACAAGCATTTGAATGATTAATTCCTTTGCAGTGACTTTAATCATCCAAACGCCTATATCTTTATTGAATTTTTATTTAAAAATATGGGATTTTATAAGAGAACAGAATTTCTGCAAAAATATTTAATCTGTCACATATGATTTTTGTCTTAATTACTTTTATCTATATAAAATAAATTTTTCAATTAATTAATTTTTTATTAATTTGGAATTAATTAAAAGAGAGAACCTATTAAATTGGAATTTGGAATTCAGAAAAATAATTTGATATCTAATTAAATTTTATAATAAAGTATTGAAAGAAGCATTGATCGAAATCTAAAGTATAATTAGAAACGTTGAAATACTTAAATATGTATGTGTAATTAAATTGTTTGAAATATAAGACATGTATTATATAACCACAATGTGCGTTAAGTATCGGTTTGTCTATTTTTAACTGCTTTAATTAATAAATCTGTAGATTTATTAGATATTATTATTGTTGCTAATTCTGAACATGTACACTCGCATGCGATTTTTTAAAAACAAATAAATTCTGCATAATTAATTCGAAAAGTCATATTCTTGAGGGACACTGTAAAAACCTGCTTGTGTTCGCTGAAAAAGTCATCCAAAAATCAAGTCTATGCTTGCTTAATATTTAATATTCATTTAATCATCTGGAAAAGTCAAGTATTAAAAAATTTTTTAACATTTATTTACCGTTTTTGTTCGAAGCTGCTTAAAATTTAATATATAAAACAATGTGACGAAAAAAATAGTCCTGCTGGATGATGTATTATGCATTAAATAGATTCATTCCTTTCCTTAATTGAATTAATTCATCTACTTATTATTTGATAATAAAAGTATGAATTAGTCGTATAACAAATGATAGTTACATGGTAAAGGCTAAGCATTAAATAATATTTTATTATTTGTATACTTTGAAATTTCAGCATTTTACTTTTATTTATCTTTGTGTACATAACAAGAAAGGATAAGCAATCGATACTAAGTAATGACCTAAAACAATTTCTACCCATTTTTCATGTACTCTACAATACTCCTGAATTAAATCGGAAAGGTTAGCTCATGTATTATATTTGGCAACACTTTTTTTATCTATTTTTGCTATATGTTAGCATTTAATGATATATTTCGATGTCGAAGAAAGTCATCACTTATATCAGTACGCAATCATATCTGAAAATTCAATTCAGTAATTATAGACTGGAGAAGATAAGCAAGCGTTTCATTAGTTAAGGCGATTCTGAATATTCTTTCTCATTAAAACACATTAATCTTCGATGAATCTTATTCAGGCAATTACATGATTCTGTAAGACAGTAAAACATAATTCTGTCCGCCTTTTCACCTAAATTTTCTCGTAAATTATTTGTGCTCAATTCTAGTAATTGAAGAATGAAACGAATCATTTGAGTGAAGATTTGGCATATAATTTTACCACCAAAGAAAAAATAATGAATGATAATATAATGGTAATTATTATCCTGAAGGTTTTTTTGATTAAATTTGAATAATGAATTCTTAGAATTGTATTTTGATTTGATTCATTGTTTTAAAAGAGCTCTCATGACAAGTGTATCAAATTAAATTATCGATGAAATACATTATTTAATCTTCGATAGATTTATAAATATCGATGAAAATTTTCCCTTAAGTTCTTTTATTTATATATCCCAGGAAATAGTGATTGTTCAGAGTATTGTTTCTGCAATATGTCAGCTGATTAATTTTCTAAATTAGATTAATATTTTGATATTTAGAGATGTAAAATTGAATGCCCATTTTTTGTTTATGCTTGTATGCAATATATAATATTTGTCACACATATTCCTTCATACTCAAAAGGAATAATTGCGAAATTATGAACTTGATACTTCACTTTAAAATGAAAAATATAAAAATGAATTGAATTAACGTTTTTCCACCTTAACGTTGGAGCATATCACTGCGTAAAGGTTAAATTTACACCAACCCCACGTTTTTTTTTTTTTTTTTAAATTAGCTTTTCAAACATAAATTTCATTTCTGTATCTCTTTTTTCTAAATGTAATCAATTTTAAACGATTTTTAAACACAATTTTCTACATTGTCTTTTTTCTAGTGAAATATTAAGCCTATTTTCTTATTTAATTGTAACCATTATTCTCGCACATTTTGCTGAAATTAAAGCTTGTGTTATAATTTTTATGTTTTTTCAATGTTCATTCGAAAATTGATATCAGATTTTAACAACTGAATTATCAAATATTGTAAAGTGTGTGTAACAATTAAATGATTTCATGTAAAATTATATTATTGCATGAACAATTAAATGATTGCATGCTTAATGAAATTATTAAACAAGTTATTGGGAATTAAATGTGTATTCGTGGGCATGCTACAATTAAATATTAACACTGGGAATATATCTCTAGTAATAATTAATCAGAATCTCAATGTTAATTGTTGATTTCACTCATATTTAGAGCATGTCTAAATATCTATTAAAATTTATAAAAATTTTAAAAAAATCAATGAGGTATATATATTTAAGAATTTTTTTATGAGTTTTATAAATATAATATATTTGTTTATGAAAAAGAGCACTCACTTTTTTTTGCTGTTATGTTAGTAAAACATGTTTCTTACATGAGTTTCATTCTTTGGAAAATAGAAAGTACGAATAGCTAATAGACCTTACTGCAGACTAAACTATTTTCTTTCCAAAACATAATCCATATTAATTAGTTTCCTCTTTTATGTTTTTCTTCTTTATTTTTTCTGTAAAGAAGATATACTGTCATATATATATTCAGCTGCTACCGTTAAGACTTCTCTTAGATTCTTTAATTAAATGGAATGATTTTAAAAGGGCATTTTAAAATGGATATTTGCTATTATTTTTCTGCCACTTCTAATTACTGTTTTATTACTACTGAAAGTAATTACTTCATTTTAATGAAAGAAAACCCATATGTTATTGTTTTCTTTTAAATTTACATAATTAAAAAATATATCCATATTTTCATTACGTGAATAATTTTTTAGAAAAATTAGTTTAACTCCGAATATGATATTAAAAAATATAAAAAAAAGGAGTTGTTATTTTTCTGCTGAACTGTGCTTTAAAAAAGTTTATTTTTTATGTATATAAAATTAAATTCTTTAAAAAGAAGTGTTTTTAATACTTAACATGTTGGTGTTAGATACAATAGAAAATATTTTAAAACATTACAGTCTATAAATTCTAAAAAATATGTCTTTAAAATTTTATACAAAATAGAATTATTTAAAAAAATAAATGCCTTAAACTTCATGGAAATATTTCGCATTTGTATAAAGCATGATGTAAAAACGAAAAAAAAAGAATTATTTGAAATTTAAGCTATGCTAAATATTGTTCATCATGAGTTATATTCAGACGATATAAATTATCCAACATTCAATCATTTCCTGATCTGCATGTTGAATGCTTTCAATGTATAGAAGAAGTATTAGCTCTTAAACGTCTAATTCTTATAAAAGCGATTTACAAATTTGTTTTGATTTTTCATGAATAAATAAATCATATTAGCAAAGTAAGCAAAATTATATTTTTTGAAATTATGGTTTACGGCTATTTATATTTTACTATAGATTGGCATCCTTAGGTAAGTAAAAAAAAAAAATGTAGGGAAATGTTTTACTTTTCACGTAATAGTTAACGTAACTCAACATTGGAGAATAAAATATGATATTTTCAATAGTACAAATAAAATAAACTGGTCAAGCAATAGCAATTGATAAACATCTTTTTTATATAAGTTTTTATGTATACATATTACATGTCGATTGTAGCTGTTGTGATTTTTTTTAAATTTCATTTTCATTATGTAGCTGAAAAATAAACAAACTAGGAATTAAATTTTTAAACATTTTCTCAATGCTTTAGAAAGCAAGAGTAGATATATTGCTAAATACAACAGGCATTGAAGGTTAAATCTTTCAAAAACAGACGTAGTATTTTAACTCTCTCTTTCAAAGAAGGATAAGCATGTAATTGCCTGAAAATCCCAGAAATGACATTATGAGTTATATTCATAAATACTGATTGAGTATTTTTAATAAAATGAATAAATTTTCATTAATGATCGCTTATTGCTTCCCCATGCTTGAAGCGCATTGAAAAACTTCAAGTATCAGATAATTTGTCCCTGTTAATTTGTATGATACAGAAATGATAGCTACATTATGACACTTTCTGGCTAACCTGTGAATAAATTCATGTTATCGAAATTTAGACGAATTCAACGATTTTGATGTCCATTTTCAGCTCTCTTCATACCTCAGTTGCTATAGTTCTACAGTTTGAATCATGGTTCAGCCATAATAATCTCATTCAAATTGCTTGCATTTTAAATCAAAATGTTATTTATACACCTTCATGATTTTTTTTCTTGAAAAATTTTGTAAAGGTATTTTAGAATAGAATTTGCTTCAGTATATAAATTCCGTATTTCACGTATTGTCACCGGAATCTCTTTTCTTAATATTTCGAGTTAATTATTAATTTATTATACTGTATTAATTAATTTTAATGTATTGTTATAATTAATACTGATAATTATTATAATTAATACTGATAATAATTAATACTTTAATTATAACTTAATTATACTTTAATTATATACTTTATCATAATAAACTATTCTTTATTGTTTTATGCTCTTCGATTGTTTACATTTTAATGACAATATATTCATGAAAAGAAAAAAGACTAAATAAAGTTCTATTCATATAAGGGCTATATTTTGAGAATTTACGCACGATAAAGTGCGAATTGTCATCAATATGCGCTCACAGAATACTTAGTAAAATAACTATTACGATAAAGGAAATTGCACATCATTATAAATAGTTTTTCGGCCATCAAAAGCTGGTATTCATCACTAAAAGCGCAAGGATGAAGAAATCAGATTTATGAGGAAATACAAATGTATCTCTTTAGATACAAAGAAAATAAGGTACATTGTATATACTAATTTGTTTAATGTCCGACTGGTTCTCTAGAAATATTGGTTGAGTAGAATTTCATTTAAATATCTAGTTAATAATTTTTAATGATTCCTTCACTGAAGTTTTTTTTATCAAACTACAACAAATATTAAAGCGATATTATTTTAATAATAGCCTTACACTGTCCTATTTATTAGGTTCATTAACCTTTCTACTCGATTACTATAATACCATGCTTTCGGCATAAAGAAGTTTAACTTTTTAATTATTTTAATCCCCATGTTTCAATTATGTAAGAAAATCTCATGATTAAATAATTGTGGAAAATAGTTTTCATTTCATAGAAATTATATCTATAATTGAAAAATATAGGGAAAATAAGAACATTAAGAAATCATCACTTTCCGAGAAATATTATGCGAGAGATAATTGTATATCAATAAAAATAATTATTTAGAATTTTAAAATAGTGTAAAAATCTAATCTAAGCAATAATACTAAAGTGAGCTATCACGGAGAAATATGACCTAATTTATAATGAATTAAAAATTTAAAAAATACGAATGTCAATCTAATATTTTGTTTCTTACATTCCAAAAACACACTTCCGCCAAATTTGGCGGTACTAACTCAAATATCCTAATCTGCAGAGTGCCAACAAAATTCAAAAGAACTCATACTTCTCCTTTAATATTAGTAGATATCATATTTTTTTTAATTAAAGCAGGCGCCCCAAAATGCATTTTATTGTTTTGAACAAAAACGGGAACTCCAACTAAGCAAGATACTAAGAAAACAACACTTTCCGAAATTTAGAAACATGAGAATAAAATGATTCTCCTAAAAATGTCGGAAAAGATATCTTAATTCAATTCTTAAATCTTTCTCGTGTTACTTTTGCATATTTAAAAAGTCTTCGCGAATGCCCAAACTGAAGATACGGCAGTATTTGCGGAGGGAAGTAAGATTTTCGAATATTTGCAAATTTGCAAAGGTAATATTCAAAACAAACATGCCGAAACTAAAAGGAATACTCAAATATAGATCATCACGGCGTCTTCATACGTGTCTGTACTTGTGAGAATAACCAGTTCCTCATGGGAATTTCAGGAAAGTAGAAAACAAATGAAGAAAAAGAGGAGAAAAAAATAAGAAGACGGATGGAAGCAGTGATATGCAGCATTTTGTTTTCACTTTTTTACATCGGAGGATGTTTTCCGTTAGTAGTATCTGGGAAAGTATTGGAAATAAAGAATATTTTTATTCGCAAGAGAAAAGTTTTATTTTTTGTCGTTTTCCTGTTATGTGTGCTCTCTGAAGTATGCATTTTGAGACATAATGCGTGGAAAAGTGGATTTAAAAAATATTAATCTTATATTTTTATTTCGGGGCATACTGTTGAAATTATTCATATTTATCACCTTTCATTTTTATGGCTATATATAAGAAATTTTTAAATGATGAATGAGGTCTATTGCCTTAAATATTTTTTTTTATAATATACTCTTTAAAATCCAGATCTTCCATAATAATAGGACATTTAAATTCATGTCTAATGATTTAAAACAAAATATGTATGAAACTTTCTATTTTAAAAATAAGATTAATTAAAAAATGAATGGAAGTCACTTTTTGCTTTTAAGAACTTTATGCCAAGATAAACGTATTCTAAAATGTTATACCAAGACGTTATTAGCATATAGAAATTTAAAACACTTGAAAACATATTCTTTAAGATATTAACATAATCTTTTCTGAAATATTATAAAAACGGACTTACAGTTTATCAATTATCACTATTTGCATATTATTAAGTAATAACTCACCTAACGTGAAATATTAATTTTTTATAATAACATTACCAAAAAAAATTAGTAATTTAAAAAATATTACAAAACTTCTACTATACCTGCCACAGAAGAATTTTGCATTATTTATAGAATTAATAATCTAAATAATATTATACATAAATATTTTATTTATAAATTAAAATTATAACAACACATGAATGCACACATACACAAGCACATACATGAACTTAAATTATATGAATTAGTTAATCTGTCTTTACATCAGCACGTCTTATTATTCAGAATTTTTTACTATTAAAGATTTAAATTTATTGTTAAATTCAGAAAATTAATTTGAAATCCTAGAAAAAAGAGTTTAAAAGGGAATGTTCTGCATTTTTTGTTATCTTAGATAAAATTAAATTTACTGTTTTTAGTTCAAATTTAGCACAATAGCTTTCTTATTGTTTCAAGAGCATAAATCTTTAATAAAAATATGAAATATGCTTCGTTTATTCGTTCGTTCTTTTGAAAAGGATTGATTTGATAATGTATTAATTGAAGACCCATTTTATAGCTACAAGATATGTCTTTTATTCGATGATAAGTCTTGTAACTCCTTGTAAGAAATATTTATCTTCGTAGAAATGAGCAAGTTGTCAGTAAATAATTCTTTATATAAGATAATTCAATTCTAACTACATTATAAAGAAAATAATAGATAATCTTTCTTCTACATTTGACATTTCTAACTTTCTTATTTTCACCATGATACAAATAGTTCATTCAAACAATGAAGTCGTTAATGATATCTTTCAACCACAAAACTCAATTTATTTGTAGATAATTTTTGATTCTCCCTCTAAATTTCTTTAATCTTTATGTAATTAATTTCTAAAATCCATTCACATATCTTATATTATTATCATAAGAAATTATCAAGATTAATAGGTTTTGCTAATGCAATAAAGAATTTGTATCTTCCTTCATTAACACTGGATGCTTTCTTTCAGTGTTTTATCATATACAAATGCAGCAATTCTATTATTGGACATATTTACATATGTAATCAAAAGCATCTATGGAGCAACAGATTATATACTGTGAAATAATGTTCGTAAAACTATGACCAAATTGGATATATGGAGAGTTAAAATAGGTTATTATTCAAGCATTCAGCAAATGCCCGAAATTATAAATAAACTATAAAATTTATAATGAAAAGCAAACATACATTTTATTTGGCAGAATCAATAATTTAGTATTTATTAAAATCGTGGTTGAACTTTCTAAAATAAATAATCATTTTTGCTAAAAAAATGTGTTATTGAAATTACATAGTAATCTTGCATAAAATATTTAGCAAAAAGACTTAATATTATAATTAAGAAAAATCTCTGTCGGCGGGGCTTGTCCGTGGCAAGTGCCATAATTACAAACAAACAAACAACAAGAAAAATATTTTTAAAATCACTTTTATCTTCTCTCAATTAAAAACTCTTATCTAAATAGAATCTTTAATCAACTTTACTTATAAAAACTATAACAATTGATCCTCAAGAATATCATGAAGAAAACAGCTATTAAAATATACAAATGGGAAAATTTGGATACTTATTTAAAAAATTAATCTATTGTAACATTAATCTAATTAAAGCCTTAATTTGTGAAATATAATGAATATTACATGGGATATGTAAGTCTGTACAGTTTAGTGAATGTCGTGTGAAAATGAAACAGAGATAATTCTTGTCTTCTATTTTATCTAAGCAAATGTTGCCATTAGTTTCTTAATAATGTTTATTACACTCTCTAATTTCTTTTATACATCAATTATATTCAATAAATGAATAATTTCATTCTTTTTATCAAATTAATAAAAATTTTAAAAAAATGATGAAAATATTGAATGTATCATTAAAATACATTAATATTTTTATTTACTTCCGTATTACTATTTTTCATTAATATAACTATGAAAATTTTAAAAAAAATAACTTTATTTAAAAGAATTTGCAAGCGTCGGTATTACGACTCAAATCAAATATCACTTATGTGATATATTTTTGTTAAATTTCTATTTTTTAAAAATATAAATTGTACATGAAAGACTTGAACTATTTTATTTTTCCAATAATATAATATTTAATACAATATTATAATAATATAATACAATATTTAAATAACAGGCCGCAGAAACTGAATAAAAAATGTCACTATTAGACATTAGGGCTCATTTTTGGAATCATCTTCCTTTTATTTTTGCATTTTCTTTATTGCTATATGCATTTACTGCATATGACGTACTTGCTAAAGAAATGGTTTATGCATTATGGTTTTGTATAAAATTGGAATATCCAGTCTTTTCCTCCCTTCTAGTATGATATTCTTTCCCTTTACGTACTTTAAAACAATGCGCATTCTACTTCTTTATTTCATTTCTAAAAAAAAATCAGAGGAACGGATTTCTTTTGTAGAAACTCAAAATATTTACTCTAAGAGCAGTGAATTTAAAATATGTATTCCGCTTCAAATATAAAAGAAAATTTAATTCCTTTCAAAGGAGAGTTGGAAAAAACTAGATATGAATGTTATTCGACATTTCTTAGGCAGAATGCATATGCGATTAAAATATGATGTTCGCTAAAAACATGTTTTGATAAAAATTGCAAAGGATCTGAATGCTTCACGTTACTGAATATTTTGGCATAACATGTTTTAAATCGAAGCAAGCAGTAAACCAACTATTTTATTTTGAAAAGTTTCTACATTGCATTTACCATATGCATTCATTCCTAACTGCTTTCCTTTCTTATTTAAAAGATAATTCTCGAATTAATATCATCACATATATTCTCAAAATATGTTTTAAATAAATAGTTATTTTTATATATCAGGCAAAAACATGAAATAATTAAAGATTCAAATTTCTCTGTCAAATATTTGGTGGATGGCAATGCCAGTGCAGGCGAAGTTTAATATTCTTTCCAAATAAAAGCCATGCTTTCTTTTCAGACAAGAATGAAAAAAGGAGTCATTATTTAGTCAGGGTCATTATTAGTCAAAAAGGGGTAATTCTTTAGTTATGGTCATTATTAGTCAAAAAGGAGTCATTATTTAGTCGCGATCATCATTAGTCAAAAAGGACTCATGGCCATTTATTCTATAATCAAAGGACATTATTTGAGTCATTGCATGTGACATGAATATTTCTTTAATGTGATATCTCTTTATTAACAGAGATATACTTTGAATTCAGATTACAATTGGTGCCAAACCAATAATTTCGTAATATGTCAGATATTCTATTATTTATTCATGTACAAGGTTTATTATACTTTTCTTCATTATAAGATGTTGGATTCATTATACAAGAAAGGATGTTATATCATAATATTTATATTCCTTGGAAAATTTTCATAAAAGAAACATGCGCAATTCAAACTCAGATTTTTTCTTTCTAATAGCTTACTCTGGAAAAAAATTTTAAAAATGAAAATTATAATTCGTAAAATTATTATACTAACATAAAATTTAATAAATGTCCTTTTATTTTCATCATAAAAATTTACAAAAACACAATTGCAAAAAAAAAAAAAATGTAACCGTATTTTTCTGTTACAAAACGGATATCAACAATATCACTTTGTAACAATTCGCCAGATTTTCGATAAGAGATATGACAGATAAAAGTTTCTATGAAGCCATTATAAAGTTTAAAGAAGTCGTAAACTTTCTTTTCTAAATATAATTAGTTATAGATTAGAATTTCGAATTACTCTTCAATTGTTTTTAAAATAATTATTGAGTAACAATATTTACTTCCAGTTACCTTCCTATGTTCTGAGCAACCTAAAAATAATTAATTTTGTGGTAATTAATCTAAACACACCAAACAGAATGAGAGCTCACAAAATATTTGAATGCTTTTAAAGGAACATAAGTGTCATTTGATAGAGATACTTATTTTATGCATTTTATTGAAGAACAAATTTTATTTTATTTCACCGAGTTATAGTATTTAAAAATCTGGAAATATTTTAACTACCAACATCTTCAAAAGCGTTAATAGGCTCTTCTGGAATCAAGATAGGAAAATATTTATGACATAAATATTGTTTATGTTCTTCCAGTTGATATCCGTTTGAAAACGTTTTCTGCACTGCATGGCATGAATAACACATACAATTTAATTAAATAATATTACATTATATAAATGATTATTATTATTATCTTTGCGCTTTATATTTCATAAAAGAAGATAATATTTATTTTTCTGAAGCACCTGTGTCCCGATAATGTTTGTTTTCTAGTATATTTTACTGAGACTTTGAGAATAATACTTAAAACAAATGATTTATATCTATGTTTTCATTCTAATAATATTTACAGAAAATAAGACTAATTGTTTTATAAATAGCTTACAAGAAATTTAAACTAAATTTTACTTATCAGTTTCAATTGTTGCGCTTTAACTTCCATTTATTTAAAGTATTGTTTAATTAATTAAACTGATTTGCTAATTGCATACAACTAATAACATATCATTTGCTTTTCGGTAATAGAAAAAAAAAGATAGTTTAGGAGGTATATTTTCATTAATTATAGACTACTGTATTTTATACTTAGATAGCAAAATATTATTAGTAATCTTTCCGAAAAATTGTATATTTGCACGCCGGTGTTTTGTTCGTTAATATTCAGTACATAACAAATTCTAGCGAAATACCTTTTTGCAAATTATAGGTTAGAATACTTATAAATTATAATAAATTAGAACAATGCAAATTATAATGATATTTTTGATTTTCTGAATATTATGACAGTCCCGATAAAAGAACATGGTTTTATCTTTAGAAGAGATATAATGGTAATCTAACGGCTATTAATAAATAGTAATTAAATAAGCATTCATTAATTAAACCTTGTTAAGTACAGATTTTTGAAATTGTTTGCAGTAAAGGTATTATCGTGTTTAAAAATCGAGCTAAAAAGGAATTACTATGACTCCAAATTGGTTATTTTTATTATAAAATTTAAACACAAATTTCATTGCAATGTTTGTCCTGCTATTTTGTATAATGTCTGCAGTATTTTTTCCTAATCTCTTGAGGCAGAATAAAAATAGATTTCACAACATTCAGCAACTATATTGTACTTTCTTAAGAAAACCTAGCTCATGTTTGGAATGTCAGGAAACTATTTCTAATTTCTTAGAAATGACTTTTTTTCTATCGCTGCTTCTTTTTTTTATTACTTTAAATGTTTTTGTTGTGACTTACACCTTTTCTTTTGAACTAGTACATTTTACGACGGCAAGATTATTAAAATATAACCTTGCAACTATAGGTCTATATAACATAAAATTTAATTTCAAAGTTTTTTGATCATGTTGATTATTAAAATCGCACAAAATTAGTAATAAATGCATATCAACGCCAAATTGAAAACAATAAAAAACGCTTGAGTGGGTATGTTAAAGTCGTTCAACTTACTCTACATCTTGTCTAGATTTGAAACATTAAAATACATTTATTTTCTTGATAAGATTAATAATAATCACATATAAATAAAAAGTGATTGTAAAAAATGTATTATCTATGGAGTCATGTAAAGCAAAGAATAATCAAATATATTCTTTGCCAATCAATGAGTTCTTAAATTATAATTTTTTTAAATTAAAGACAACCTCAAAACAACAGTATCATATAACAAACAAAGAAATTCTGGAAATGGCTGCATTGTGTGAATTTTTAATTTTTCATATTGTTCATAATGTGATTTTAATTTTTCAAAATTTATAATGTGAGGAATTTTGAGGAACATGAACTTAAATTAAGTCATTATTTCTCTTACCCCTCTCGTTGACTTACCCTAGCTAACTCTACATAAATATTGTAGAAAATGTCTCAAATTTAAAACCAAAAAGAAATTTTAGAGTAATCTAGAGAATTTGAACATTATCGTAATTTTTGCTGAACGTATTGCTCTGGCCCATTAAGAATGCTGAAGTAAAAGGAAGGATAGAATGCCGAATATTATTAGTACAACAAAATGCTTTTTAATTCTTAATTTGTAGCAGGTGTTTCCAATGTCATACCTATCTAAGGACACCAGTTGCAACAATAGCTTACTATTTACCTATAACATCTCAGTGTGTGATTGTTCCCATGTCGGAACATTGGGAGCCGGTTTCATGTTGCACGACTGGACCGCGGATGGAATAAAAATCCTTCCTGTGTGTTTCAAAAAATCAGGATTTCGATCGGCAGAATATCCTAAACAGCTACATAATATGATATCTGCTATGGTAAAGAAAGAATCATTTACATATCAATAATGTTCAGCTACATATTGCTGAAGAATTCATCTGTCTGTATGATTAATCAACACTTTAAATCTGCAGATAATGGTCATTCCATTAATGAAAGGGTAAAGAAGCACACAGAACAAGTATATATCATGACTCCAAGAAATTCTTTTTTTTTCTTTTGATAGTGCCCTGTAAACAGGAACCAAAAGAATAAAAAGGCTTACATACAAAGCTACTGAGCAGGTTAGACTTCTTAACATTCTCCTCACTTTTAGCTAAATAGAATGATTGATTAAAAAAAAGAAATACCAGTATTACCTCAAGCAGAGACAAGGTTGAATGGCTGAAAACTTTTATTTTAAGAATTTAAAACCATGTTTTTTCCATTCAAAATTATTAACAATTGTGTGATTAAAATAGTTAATGTGCTCCAAAGTAAATTATATTACATTATTGTTTCATTGTTGAAATTGTTTCAAAAATCATTAGGCGATGACACATATTTCTTTGATCAATATTTCTGATGAATTTAGAGACGATGTTGAAAACAAGAATAATTATAATTTTTCGCAAATTCGTCTAAAATTATATTTTTCTTTTAAGATAATGCTTTAATCCACTTTTCATCTTAATAATTGACGAATTTACAAATATTCTATTATTTGCTTGAGCCTAAACCCTCTTTAGAATTCGATTCATAATTATCAACTAATTATTTCCATCAATATTTTTGATCTTCTTCATTAATTCTTTCTTTATCAATTAACATTTACACTTCAGCTAATATTTTTTTTGAATATTTTCATTATATATTTATATCCTAAATAAAGATGCATTTTCGAGATATATCTGTTAGAAGATCTATCCGTTAAAGGAAAATGAGTGCACAGGACAAATTTTGGAGACTTAAAATCCATTTTGTAAGAAAATAGATAGAACAAAATTCTTGACATATTTCCAGATAGCACGTATTTGAGTTTGTATTTCGTTATTGTATAAATAGAATAAATGTGCTGCGTTGGCTGATTGTACAGGGTGTTTTGTCGAATTCGATCAACAAATTCAGACGGGTGATAGTAGGCATCAGAAGGATAAAGAATCACCATAACATGAGATCCCAAACGACGTTTAATAGGTGAAAATTGCAAAAATATAGGGAGTTCGCCCAATCAGCAAAAGATCGTCGGACTGCGATCTCGCCACGACCTTTTTCATGTCTCCCGGCAAGACACCGTCAAATGATCGCCCCGGCGTGTTTCCGACGATATATTTCCGACGTTTAAATATCACGGGCGACTTTATACCAAGCATTTTGCGATGTGTTTTATCAATGGGCGACCCAATACCAATAATTTCCCCATGTATTTTAGCAATGGGCTACCAAATACCAATCATTAGGCGATTTATTTCTGAACACTTTCCGGCGTCAAATTTAAATATTTGTTAATTGGTTATTCAGTTTTCTCAAACTCTATAAATTAGTGTCATATTATTTAAAACTATAATATATTCAAAATTTTGTCAAACGACTGAAAATACGAAACATTTTGAGTAGTTACCTATGAATTTTTTTTTTTGCTATTTATTTTGATAAATTTAAAATTCCATAAAGCCCTTGATTTTTATAGAATGACATTTTCCATGATTTTAACTTTTCTTCAACTTTTTTAACTATTATTATAGCATATATTTTACCACAATTACCCTAAAAAATTTTTAAGTGATATATATATATATATTTACTACTCTTTAAGAAAAATAAACAAATGTTAAAATTATCTGAGATAATTTCAAATTTGATCACCTGTACATCTATGTATATAGAAGATTGAATTCTTTCATTTATATATCCTATTTATTTCTATTGTTTAAAAACTATTATTAATTATAATTTTTATTATGGGAAGAAATGTTAACATAATCATAGTTTCAATTGTATAATTAATCAGTATAATTTTATCAGTATAATTTAATTATAATCAGTATAATTTTACTGATATATATAATGCATCTACTTTTAAATTTCTAATATTGCCTATATCATCTATTTTTAAAAGTTATTTCATAACAATTCAAGAGAGAAAAATGTATAATTCTTATTAAAAAATATTTTCTTTACTATACACACTTTTATATTGCTTAATATGAGCAATAAACCAAGAATTACTAAAAAGTAATAATACAAAATTCTAACAACACAAATTCCTATTTTAATGTATTTTGAACACCCTAGCCCCTCCCTTTTTTTAATGCATTGGTTAAAAATGGTGTCAAGCACTAAATTATATAATTCCTAATATATGTTTCTTCAATAGACAACATTTTTCAAGCACACTTCAAATTTCTAATATTTCTAGGATTTATGTTTAGTGAGGTTTGTGTTCGTGACAAAGTAACCAAATTTAATCTATGTTAAACTCGAAATATTTCACAAAAATTCTATGCATAAAAATGCAACATTGCTTTCAATTTTACTGATTCTATTTACAATTAACTTACAAAGTTACTTCATGTAGAAATTTTATACCTCATTAGTGTTAGCTAATGTCCAATAGGCAATATTTTATAAGCACAGATTTATAATTTACTTCAAATTTCTAATTTTGTTTTATTTATGATTAGTTTAGTTTGGTTTTATGGCACAAGAACCAAATTTGATCCTTGATTAACACTGAATATTTCACAAAAATTCCAAACCCAAAAATGCAACTCTTCTTTCAATTGCAAGAAATTCCTTATATTTAGTATTAACTTACAAAGTTACTTCATGTTGTAGAAATTTTATATCTCATTATAAATGTTAGTGTTAGCTAATGTCCAACAGCTAACATTTTACAATCACAAATTAATAATATACTTCAAATTTCTAATATTTTCTTGATCTATGTTTAGTGGTTTGGTTTAGTGGCACAAGAACCACATTTGTTTAATATTAAGTCTGAATAATTCACAAAAATACCATACTGAAAAATGTAACCCTTCTTTCCATTACAGGAAATTTTATTTACTATTAATTTACCAAGTTACTTCATATTGCATTAATTTTATACCTTATTATAAATGGTTGTGTTAGCTAATCATCAATAGACAACAATTTGCAATCACAGATTAAATAACTTACTTCAAATTTCTAATATTTTCTTGATCCATGATTAGTTTGCTTTTGTTATGTTTCACAAGAACCAAATTTGATAGATAATTAACTCAAAATATTTCAAAAATATGTTTCACAAAAATTTCATGCTCAAAAATACAACATTTCTTTCACTTATACGAAATCACTTTTATTTACTATTAACTTACTAAGTTACTTCGTGCTGTAGAAATTTTATACCTCATTATAAATGTTAAGAGTTAGCTAATGTCTAATAGACAAGATTTTACAAGCACAAATTAATAATTTACTTCAAATTTCTAATTTTTTGAAATCTACGATTAGTTTGGTTTGGTTTTATTGCACATGAAATAAATTTGATCTATGATTAACTCTGAATATTTCACAAAAATTCCATGCCCAAAAATATAAACATTACTTTCAATCATATAAAGCTTCTTTAGACAAATATTTAAAAAAAAGAAAAAAAACTATCATTTTTCCCTTTTTATTTTTTGGTGAAAAGGAAAACAACTATGCAAAACAATTTATTTTCAAAGATATTCATTAAATAATATTCTACAAATACAACGAAAAATAATAATTTACTTCAAATTTTTGACTGAATTTCCTGTAATGACTTGTGCAGCCAAGCAGCATCCAGAAACTGATTTTCAAGAAAAAATATTGTCACAAAGTCATTTATACACAAAATTTATTTAAACTTTAATTACAATATTTGTAATACTTGAAGAGGAGTTTGACTTTTCAAAAAATCCACAAAAATTTGCATAAATATTATATGCTTATAACTTAATCATCATCTACATATATACATAAACATTTTTTTCGATTCATTTTTTCCTTTTGGATCAGATTTGATGCACCTAGAAAACTATTATAATAATAATTGAGCTTTCATTTCTTTTAAAAGTAAAAATAAAATATTTGTTGACAATTGAAGATATGTAATTAACAAGCAAAAGTCTTATAGAACTTCATAAGCATGATAATGTTTTCATTCTGATATTGGACTGTGTAGGCAAATTTTATAAAAATGTGTAGGATAATAGAGAAATATAAAAATAACTCAAACTAATGGGAGTAAAATTTATGTTACTATTTTATGAAATGTGAAATAATTAGAAACTATTCATATATGAGTATTCAAAAATGCCTACATAATCTCAAGTTTTAAAGATTTTTTTTGAAGTCTACAATAAATATATTCTGCTAAGCTTTTTTTTTAGCCTCAGGTCAAAATAAAAATAATTACACAAATGTTATTGCAATACCAAAATATAAGAATGTTATTTAATACTTTTTAAAATTTCTTTCATTTGAACATTTGAAAATGTTAACAAAAAGAAAGAAACTGTAAATGAAAAGGATAATTAATTAAACTAACTAGAATTAAAATTACTTGAATTGTCATTCTGAAAAAATAATGAGGGTGTCACTAAATAAATTTATTCAAAATATATAAAGAAAAATTAAAGTTTTACAAAACAAAATGTATGCTTTTCTTATACAGGAAAAAACGTTTTCATATAAAATAAACAGAAATCAAAATTAACCTACTTGCTGCAATGTGGTAGGCCTGAAGGATATTTGCAAATACATTTCATTGCATTTTTCATGCAAAGACATTTCATATTTTGGCACTTTGTTTAATACATACATTTGATAAATCCTTGGCTGCTTCCACTGGGCTGAGTAATTGCAACTGACTGGAGAGGAATTTCGTGGTCTGGAATATTTTCAATTCTAAAAGTTCTAAAGGCATAAAGTGAATTCAGATCTCGCATATAATTATTTTAGATTTTCCCTGAAGTTCCAAGTCGGTAGAAACCATACTCTGTCATATACAATATAATTGCTAATATATTGAGCAAATAATTTGGCGTCTTGTTGACTTCAGGAATAGGAATTCACACAGTAGTTTCCAAAAAAAAAAACATTGTGAAATTATTTTTGGTTTGTATTTCTTAATTGATTTTAGAGTTTATTTTACCTTCAATTGCATTTTCAGTTTTGGAACAAAAGGTGCACAAAATTTAAATTCCATCGATTTGGAGATGTATTTCATAATTTTCTGGGTTGTCATTTGGTATTCTATAGAATGCTTAGAAAATATGAATTGTTTCATGCATTGTCCGCTAGTTTTAGACATTTTACACAAAGTCCAGGCATTCTATAAAATGTTGGATTTCATATTTTTCCAGTAACGCACATAACATATTATACATATACTTTTCTTTAGGTTCTCACTTTTTAGCCAGATTTGATGAACCTAAAAACAGATTTAATTAGAATAATGAATGAGTCTTCACTTCTTTTAAAAGTACAATAAAATATTTGTTGACAATTGGAGATGTGTAATTAGCAAGAAAAAGTCTTATGGAACTTCATAAGCATAATGTTTCCATTCTTATATTGGACTGTGTAGGCAAATTTTAGAAAAATGTTTAGGATAATAGAGAAATATAAAAATAACTCACATTAATATGAGTAAAATTTATGTTACTATTTTATGAAATATGAAATAATTAGAAACTATTCATTTAAGAGGGTAAAAATTTACTGTAGGATCACCCTTGGAGACTCTTTCAAATTCTTGCCAAATGTCACCATTTTGACAACTTTTTGCATTAGCGAGATGTAAAGAAAACAGCGTAGTGAAAAATATTGCCTGTGAAAAAAAATGGAGGCGAAATCACTGAAATCGTTAATAATGAACAATAAACATACCTGTTTCCCTTGCCGCCATCACTTGCATCCTTCACAACGCCTTTACTTCGTTTCATGCGCCTCCTTTTCTGCTGTTTGAAGAGTGTAAATCCGGATGACTGAATCCAAAAAAGCGAGGAATTTATTGCACATGTGCCTGTTTTTCTTGTGACAAACATACTCTGCTAAGTAACAGTCAAGTTGACCTTTCGCTTTGCTGTCCGGAATTCCTATTTTAACTGCCCTCCACGTTCCTTCGATTGTATTAGTGTGGGCACCTGTTACCAAGTCTTTGAAATTCAGACTATGATTCACCTTCAGATGTACGAAGTCCTCATTAGAAAGGCAATCGTAGCTCTTCCAGCAGTCTGAAATTATTGTAGAACCCGGTAGAATAAACTCATTTATAACATTTAACAAAGAATCAGTCGTCCTATCATCCACAACTTTCATAAAACATTTACCCGTCTCACGTTCAACTCCCCCAAACACCCATTTACCTCTTCACGTTTTCCCCGATGAAACTTACTTTTCCCAAATTTACTCTCATCTATCTCAACTTTCACGCCACTTCCACCCATTTTCACACTACTTTCAATCATCTCTGACACACAAACCTCACGGCTTCCACTCACCCACAAATAAACATGAACCAAAATCTCATTCATCGTCTTTCGACTCAATTCAAAAAAGTAACCCTTTCTCATACTCCTTTTAACATCATGCATTTGTCCTTTCACCTTAAATTTACACCTCCACTCATAACCAACACTTATATCTTGCCGTTCAACCAATTCCATATCCTTACCACACTTGCAACACTCATATCTTTGCGCAATCAAACCCGTTTTCATACAAAAATCAAACATTCCCTTTCCTTTATCCAATCCATACAAATACCTTAAATTCACATTCTCATAGTAGCATATAACATTGTACTCACCAAGCATTCTCGCACTTACCTCAGACATTCCCCATGCAGCAGCCATCACAAAAAAGTAACCAAAAGAACGCGTGAGCTGAAAAGTAAAAAAATAAACGTGCAACGTCGTGGTCGACCGAAATTTAAAAAAATGGCGAAATAAGCTGATTTAAATAATTACACAAATCTTATTGCCATATCAAAATATAAGAACGTTATTTAATACTTTTTAAAAATTTCATTCATTTGAACATTTGAAATTGTTGTTAACAAAAATGAAAGAAATTGTAAATGAAAGGTGAAAATAACTACAATAATTTGAGAACACGCGAAAAAAAATCTAACAAGAAATAAAATACGAACAAGAAAAGAAATTACGATAGCTCAATTAACAAAGTAAAGTTACAGCACATAAATGAAAGAGAGAGAAGAACAGTTGATCGTTAAATATTTATTCCGCTTTATGGTCGCTTACACTTAAAGCTAATAACATCATATACAACTTCATGTTTTAGGTAATCAACAAATTATGACAGCTTTACTAAAAATAACCTCTTTTATTCACTGTTTAGAATAAATACTATAATATTTACAAAGATAGAAAAATAAAAAAATTGCCCTTACCAAAACTCTTGGAATGGCGGCTCGCAATGCTAAATAAATTCCAAATAAGCCAGGTGATTCATGGGAAATTCCTAAAATATATTCGCATAGCGCCATCTAAGCAAGGCCACTTTCCAGACATCAGGGCAAGTATGGGGCGATTACATTGAAACGACCATATTCACAAAATCGCCATGGGAGCTCGCCCCGATGAAAAGGCGAACTTTAGAGGCGATAGAAAAAAATAAGAACATAGTCCGATATTTCCCCGACCCAAAAGCGACTATCGCGGAAAATGTACGATCTTTAGCCGAGCGATCCGAGGATTGGCCAATCAATTAGCGACTATTCTTGCTGCTTGAGTGAGAATTGTTGGAAACCGTCAAAAATTAATTAAAAAATCAGAAATGCTTTTTCAACTATGATTTTTTTAAGGTGAAGGCAGATTCTTAAAAGTCTTTTCTTTTTCATGTTAGTTACATGCGGTTTGGATGATCTAGAAGGTTGTAAATTACTGAAAACGGAAAGATAATTTCGTACCTATATTTGCAAAAATATTAAAGCTTGGAGAAAAATATAAGCTTGAAAATGTAAAGAATTTTTATATTCTATAATTTGATATAAGGGTGTAGTGTGACAACTGGGGAGTTTTAAAGAAATTCAAGAAAAACTTAAATGAGCTCCAGAAAACATCCCTGCAATATCTATACCGATGTTTTTTGTAGAGGGTGTTGTCAAATTCGAAAAACACATTGAGAGCGGGGATACTAAGTATTAAGGAAATGAAAAACTACAACTAAACATAGGATCGCAGTTAATGTTTTTCAGTGAAAATAGCAAAAATAGTCGTCAAAAAGACGATGAGTCTGACAGAGAGAGTGGTCCTATAAATGCGAGAGTAAGGAACCAGGTAATTGAGAAGAAGGAACTTTCTCGAATATAAACTTTTCAAGCGTTCAAGAAAAATAAAAACAGCGAGCAAGTAATCATTAATGGACATTGCATAATTGATGGTAGTCAAACTTAATTCACCTACAACATGTGAGATTTCACGAATGCAACTAAAATGTAGTTACTGGTGCGTCATCTTACATTTACCAAATGTTCTGGCGTACGATTGTCAGTGTTCCCTGCCTTACATCCGGAGGAACGTGCTGCAAGAAAACAAGGTGCTTTGAGCCGCTGAGGCGTTCGGGCAGAAGATAGGGCCCCAATATATGACCCTGCCCAGAGGTTAATATTAAACTTGGGCTGTACGTTCGAAGAGAGAGAGAGTGATGTGGGAATTTTCGAATGACCAAATATGCGCATTGTGAGTGTTAAAGACGCCTTCTCACATAAAGCAGGCTTCATCAGAGAATAAAATCCTTGCAGAAGATTGTGCATCTTTTTGTGTGGTATCAAGTATCCAGCGGGCAAACTCCACCCTAACTAACTAACTTCCACCCTATGTTTACGGTAATTTTTCTTCTCTTTAACGCCTACTATACCCGCTCTGAATTTGTCTTTTGAATTTGACAACACCCTCTGCAAACATCGGTACCGATGTTTCAGCGATGTTTTCTGGTACCCATTTTAGTTTTTCTTGAATAACTTTAAAACTACACACACTACACACTTATATCAAATTAAAGAGTTCCTTATATTTTCAAGCTTGATTATTTATTTTACATTTTAATATTTTTGCAGGTATGGGATCTGAACTTCTTTTTCATTTTCAATAATTATGACCCCCTGGATCATCAAATAGTCATATTACCTACTTAAATAAAAAAACCAACTTTTAAGAATGTTCTTTCACAAAAAAAAAATCATAGTCGAAATATAATTTGTTATTTTTTTTCTTACTTTTTTACAGTTTAAAACAATTTTTGGACACCTTATATTTTTACGATTTTTACCTACTAAACGTCGTTTGCGATTCTATGTTGCATGGGGATCCTTTATCCCCTTGTTGCCTACTATTACCCCTCTGAATTTTCCTGTCGAATTCAGCAACACTCTGTATATATATTTTCACAACCCTAGGGGCTGTGAGAATAGTGATTCTGAGGTTTGATTTTATTTATCTCATTTTAATTGACGATTTTCTATCGGTTTGCTTTTATTTGAATTGATCTTCGTATAAAATTTGAATTAAATTCGTATAAAATTTGAAGATTAATCTTTGAATTAAAAGCACGATACTTCAAAATGATATAAATTATGATTACTGTGAAGCTCAAAAATGGGAGTAAATAAACGGAATCAGCTACCCTTATTTATTTTAATTTATTTGCAAATTAAAGAAAACTTAGACTAAGTAATCAATGAAATTTAACATCTGATTTAAGGTTATCAATGTTATCATCCAATCTAAGCATATACTGAATGTTTACATGCTGTAAAGTAAATCATACCTTTTTATTCTATTATGATTTCTTGTTGTAATCAGAATTAACATTTCGCGTTTAGTTTAAACAAAAGAATCTCAGATAATAAAATAAAATCAATTATAATATTGCATACTCCGATCGAATGAGCCACAACTTTTTTAATATCTTTTTCACTATTCCTAATGAAAACAAAAATATGAAATTAATGTTAAATTCGTCATTGCAATATTTTTAATATTTAAGTTTATTATGTGCCGACGTATTTTTATTTTTAATTAAATTGTTTTATTAAATAAATTTTAGAGAATTATTTTTAACCAATAAGTGGTGTTGAAACTGAATTCAAATTCCACGATTGTGATGTATCTGTAGAACATTTTTATCTTCCCAAAAAGATGGAAAATAAAAAGAATTGAACTATTTTATTTCTTTAACACATGGAATGTAACACGCCTAAGAAAAGTGAATAAATAATGCCACTAGACTTTCTTGCATCATTTTTTTTATTCTTATTTTTGAAGCCTCTTTCTTTGTTTGGAGCGTGCAAGGCATGCGACTTACTTCCTAAACTAAAAGAAATAGTTTGTGTATTATGTATGTATATCCTCTCTTTCTCATGCAGCATTATTTTTCTTAACTTATTTTTATAAAAACGCATATTCCGTTTCTTACATTTATAGAAAAACTAACAAAGAGCATATTTCTCTTTGTATCGAAATCAAAATATGAGGCTTAAGAACTGTGACGTTAAAATATGTATTCCGCTTCGACTAGGAAAGTAAATCTGATTCCTTTCAAACACATGTTGAAAAAAAAGTAGATATGAAAAGTCCATGAACTTGCTTATCCAAAATGAATATCGGATTAAAATATGCTGTTTTTTAAACCATTTTTTCAATGATTTAGTAAATAAAAGAATGTTACGGCTTAGTGAACATTTTGAAGTAGTATATTTTCAAAATTTTGCAATTCAAGATTTTTATTTGACAACTTTCAAACTTATTGAGTTTTGATTGTTGTTATATCTGTTTTAGAAATTTGGTTTTAAGAATGAAATCATCATATACATTCTTGGCACATTCTTCTTTATTCATTTATTGGTTCTAATATTAGAGACGAACTTAGAATAAGTGAAAGAATGCAAAAATGTTTTACTGCTAATCTAATAATGTAACTTTTAAAGAAATGACATTTGAGGAAATAGATAAACACTTTGAGCTAAACAGTTGAAATTTGGCATAGGGTATTTAAATTATATTTGCACATCGCTACAAAACTTTTAGTAAAGTCTGTTCAGATGAAGTTCGTCTGTCAAAGTTTTCGAGTATAAATTAACATGAGAACTACAAAACGAAGAGAGCTAAATAGATAAGATTCAATGCACACATTTAACACTATATTGTAGACACACGCCAAATTTCGAGCAAAATCCAAAAATGAGTTGAGCGTCTGTCGGTCTTTACTTTAAGAAACATAAAAATATCATAACTCAAAAAATGCAATGACTTAAATATATCTAATTAGGCAGGGCATTTTGTGAATTCAAGTGTAGTAGTGTGCGATTGAAAAAAAACAGCTGAAACACAAAGTGAATTTTCAAATACTATTTGCCACATGCCAAGGATTTGGCACGATAAATTCAGTAAAATCGCTAAATTCACGCCAAATGTTGATATGTCATAACTATTATACGCCATTGTTTTCTGCATGACATGTCTAATAGAGAGTGTGCGAGAAAGTTTTGTGAAGACCATTCCCTCTGGTTGAACTTTCTTTAAATATTATGTAGATAATTATAATTATTTATTCAATCATAATACCCATAATAATTAGTCTAAAAATGTCCAAAAGCATTAAAAAAACTTATAAGAAACGAAAACAAGTATAGAAATACGTTGGTCAGAATCTTAATATAAACTCTATTATTTTTATTTATGTCATACAATATTTCTTTATTGACATTAAATTAATAATATTTTAAACTTTGATGCGTCATTGCATATTACGTAGAAAAAAAAAATATTTATTCAAAGGTCATTTCTAAAAACAATTTGGCTAAAGAAAAGTTGTTTACATTTTCTTTTATAGAACGAATCAACCTTTTTCTGCAATACCCATACAATAATACGTCATTAGAGGTATAAATAAAATCAAAACTCGCTATAAAAGAAAGCTATGGAAAATATAAAACAATTGGTTAATAACAAAATATATTTTAATAATCATTAAATTATGTGAAATTATATTATTTTAAAATGTGGTAAGTAACAAGTCGAAACGTATATGCATGTTATGCTGCATCCTCCCCCCCCCCCCCACCTGTAAAACATTTAGCGCAAGAATTAAAAAAAAAAAAAAAAAAAAAAAAAACGGGATTTATCCTGCAAGCCGAAATTTCCTCTTCCATTGATTCTTGAAATGTCGATAGGATATTAAATTCTTTTTAAAAAAAGTAGAAGAAAAAACTTCTAAAGAGCATTAAAAAAAGTCAAAGATCTAATTCTTCGATGTTATTCTAAAGTTGTGTAAATAATCTTGTTTCTTTCGCAAAAAATCCTACTGTACCAAAAATATTTTAAAATTTCCTTATTTGTCTAAACAAGAAAACATGTTTTTGTAAATAACCCCCTCCCCTTCACAGGGATCAACTTTGTGATTCTGAAATCGATGTGATGGCGTCAGAACTTTCATTTTATAATAACTTCTGCATCAACAAACCTTACTAGCTACATCGTTAATGCTACATTTCACAATTTTTAGCGCATTAAAGTTGGAATTATAAACTGTAGCTAAAAACATGAATAATTCATGAAATGAATTTGATCTTTTCGTTAATTTTTGTTATTTTTCATCACAAAGAAATTTGTTTGTATCTCAAAAGGCTTCTCCAAGTGATAGTATCAATTTATGCAATCTAGCAATGCTTCCAAGTATATGTTTATAAACACATCCCTTTATGTGCAAAAATAATTTTGCTATAATCGCCCTTTTTGTGCCCATTTTTTATTAAAGCAGCCCAAATACTTCAATAACTTTTTCTTTAAAATTGAATATTTTTTATAAAGCAATTAAGTGTATTTTCAAATTTTAATATACTTGTGCATTCTTTTTAAAATTCTATATAATGCCACGCGCGTATAACTGTTGTATCTGTCCATGGACTCTACGAACACTTTATGAATGAACACTTCTATTTACTATCTCAATACAAATTATCACTTGAAATTTTCTCTACAATTTCCGTTTTGAAATGTTGAGTTCTGAATTGGCTCTTCGTTCAAGAGGGTAACTTAAAAAATAAGTCAAAAAACGCCAACTGCTGCATTATTTGTATAATGCTTCATCCTCTCTATTCCTCTCCCGCCTTTTCTTTCCTATTTGTAATTGTAATTTGTTATCAATAAATGTTTTAGAAGGATGCCGGAATTCTGAAAACGACATCTGTATTCTTTCCCAAACAGGACAGTATCATAATTACCTATAACACAAGTCGCCGTCATATCCAAGCGTTCCTTAATACTGAAATATGTAATTCTTTTAGAAAACGTATAAGTGCGAGCAAATAATTTTATTTTTTGCTCAGCATTCCATTACTTTTCTGAGATATCGTAGATGTTCAGGTTTCCTCTTCCTCGTTCTCTCATAAATTGAAGATGCAACAATTGATCAATCGAATTGAATAACATTATGCGTAATTAACGATTTTGTTTGAAATTATAACGATTAAATGTTGTACAACTAGATAAATATTTGCAGCTGATTACTTTTCTGCATTTAATAAATTTGTATTTCTGAAATAAATTTTTTATCTGAATTTGTAACATATCTCTCTTAATTTTAAAACATACTTATATGTGTACATTTTATAGATAGAAACTTTCTATGTGCGTACATGAATGTAACAAAAATATTTTCTAATTGACACTTTTACATAATGGGAAATAATTTTATAGCATTATGAAACGTTATTCTTTTTAATTTTTTCTGTCAATTTTCATAGACGCTAAAATATTTTTATACATTTTCCACCATAGTTTATGCAATTTCTTAATCGGGGGTGGACGCTACGTTTTTTTCATTTGTTAGATTACTAACTGATGTGATGCAGCAATAGTTTTGTTCATATAATTTAGATTTCATCTTTAAAATCATGTTGCTTTATTAAATTAACATGCATTTGTATTGCAAAATGTTAATATTCACGCAAGTATAACTTCAAATCGCAAATTAATAAAAATTAATATTTTTATTTTTTAAGTTTCAAAAATTAAAACTCTATATATTATTTTACTCAAAAAAGATGAAACACTTAAATTACATTAAATATACTATGAATCTATTAGCTTTGACTTTTGCCCAACTTTCTCTTTTTGTCAAAAAGTGTAAGAAACATATAAGAGAAATCATTCATTGTATGAAGTATAACTCGTAATTGCATTATGCATTGAATATATAAATACTGGAAAGTAAAACATATCTATTGATATTATTATTATTATCTTATTTCATTGAAACAGGCCATAAACAGGCTTCAAATATATATAATACCGTCTTCATCCACACATGTGAAAAAAACATATTTTTTAAATATGTACTGCTATATATTCCTAAGAACTCTTTTCTCTATTCCAGACTCTCGCTTCTTACTACAATAACATGGAAGTTAATAAATCATTTTATAACTGTTTTTGGCATTGCCCCTATCTTCTTAACCTCTCCATTTTACAAACTTGCTAAAGCTAACAATGAAACCCTTTCATGGCATCTTCACCACAAACTCTATTTCTATGGAAGAATTATGGAACATACATTAAATATGCTCAGTCTTAATTTATATCGTAATTATAAAACTTCCTCTTTAATGTCTGAAAAGAAGGTAAGTTAATCTTACTGAGTTTGGAAATTAACGTCATTTACTAATTAAATAAAGGCTTTGTAGAGTGTGAAGTAATTATCAGATATTCATCCTCCCAAAATTTTGTCATATGGATAGTAAGCATTCATATTATTTCTTAGATAAATTATAATAATTTTAAATATTTATTTTATAATTGTACATTTTGGTTGGAAATTCTGTTATGGAATTCTATAAAATTTTCAATTATATTTTCAAATGAATGAAATTCCTTAAAATTAGTTTAATATAATATACAAATAGTCTAAGATTAATCTAATATTTTATCACATGGAATTCAAACAATCATATTATTCATTAATACATTATATATATATATTACATTGAAAACCCTATATATGATAAAACAAGAATTAAACGCGTTTGTTTCAACTGACAGCGCTAGGGAGAACCCGAATTAATTAGGGCAAACGCGTTTTAACTGACAGCGCTAGGAAGAACCCGAATTAACTATGGAAAACGCGTTATAACTGACAACGCTAGGGAGAACCAGTTTTATTAGTGTTTTTAATGATTTGTTGATTTGTTAGACAATATAATTTAATCCAAATTATTGTATTAAATTATACTTATTAATATAGTGTTTTAGGAAAGAATCTATCATTGTAGAAAAAATAATTGACTTGAATATATTTTAATTAGTACAGTTAATATAAATAAATTATTTCAACATAGCAAACTACTGTGAAATTTTGAATTTCAAAGAGAACCATTTTTCCTACAGAATCAATCTTTGAATCTCTTTGAAGAACAATGTTTTTTACAAGAACAGCGTGCGAACCCTTGTCCTATTCCTACAGTTCCTTTTTTTGCTGCTGTTCAGCGAAATGTCCTGATTCCGTACTCGTTCTTGAGTCAGGAAAAGTTGCGGCGATGCATAGAATTGAGATCTTAAAATCAGTGAATATACTAAATTTTTGTATCAAACTTGTACTCCGGTTAGCTGTATTCTACTGCATAAATACTTATAAAGTTAATATAAGAAACAACCATATCTTTATTGAATGAATACTGAACTAATTAAGTTTAAATATGATTTCTTACTTCGAATACAGTTTGTTCAGAACTCTATCTTTCATTCCAATTTTGTACAGGCCATCTTAATTTTTTTTTAAACACTACACCGATGAGATTTAGCAAATCAGCTTTTGTTCTATCATTGAAGTGTTGCATCGGAGATCTTTTTCATTCGTTTGGCTTGCTTTATTAAAGATTCTTTGGCTTCCTCTCTAATCCAAAAAATGTTGCTCAACTTACTAGCAAGAATATGTTTCCCTTATTGTGCTTATTCAGTTTCTGACTCTTCTGCATTCATGTCTTCGAATATTTTCTGAAGTTCATTCTCGTCTTCGATACTTTTATAATATCTGATGGCAAGGTTGTGGTTATCATTCCAACTCTTTGTTCAATCCCAAATATAAATTTTTATGGAGATTGCTTAATTTTTGAATGTAGAGCTCTGTTTTTCATGAATCGGACAAAACACCAAGATAACACCCGCATATAACACCCAAGATAAATGCCCACCTTCATTACCCCGTATCTATGGCAGAGTAGCTATTCCAATACCGTTAATTTCGGCAAGGAATGCTACAGCAGTGTCGAGACCACCTAAACTGGACACAACTGAAATGGGAACAAGTCATCTGAATCCCCATTTATATTATTCCAGACCACTGGGCATGTGTTCTACTGTAGTGCACCGGCAGAAGTATTTAATGCTGACTGCCTGGTTCCAATCGTGAAATATGGAAGGGGTTCTGCGATGGTGTGGGGCGCAATATCTTCCTGTGGATTGAGACCTCTCGTTATCTCGAGGGGGATGATCACAGGCGACCATTATCGAAGCATTCTCGCAGATCATCTTCACCATATGCCTCAAAATGTCTTTCCAGGAGTATGTCCTTTGTTCTAGGATGACAATGCTCCTGTTCACACGTCTCGCTGTGTTCAAGCTTGGTTAGATGAGCATGATGATGAAGTGGAACATCTAATGTGGTGTCCTCAGTCCCTGATCACAATATCATTGAACCAGTGTGGGCTTTTTTAGAGAACAAAATCTCTGCTCGGTTTTCTCCTTAACACTATCTGAACTTCAGACGGCCCTACACGAGGAATGGGTGAGAAATCCAATTAACTTTTTTCAAGACCTTTAATCGTCAATACCACGTTGAATGCAAGCTCTCATTCAGGCCAAAGGTAGTCCAACAACTTTCACAGGTGTTCCTATTATTTTAAAGCACTCCGAGTTGCTAAATAAAGACATTACAAAAATAACTAAAAATAAAAAAAAATATAAAAAATGTTAAAAAGTCCAATAAGAGAAAGGTACTTGGCACTATAATACAGACAGAGGGAAACGTTTCGTGATTTTTTGTGTAATTGGCGATGAAATGAATGGAATTTCCGTAGATGGAAAAAGGATTCATCCTAAAATTCAAAAATGTATTCTTCGGTATTATCATACAATTTTTCTGCGTTAAGTAAAGGCGGATAAAAATTTATACAACAAAGAAAATAAACAAAAAAATCTGAAGCATGTGATCGGAATAGAGGAAGTATAGCAAATCGTTATTTTTTTTAAAAAAAAACTTATTTTCTAATAAGTTTTCTAATGCCAACGATTAAATTCTGCAATCTAGTCACTTCTAAAAGCTTACAAGAATACTAGATCCACTCTACCTGAAAACTTTCGTTGGCCTTTCAACAGCTACAAAAAATAATTTTAAATTAATGAATTATTTGCAAAGAATACGATTTCATATGTAGTCATTAAAATGTAATACGATAAAAAAAAAAAGTGGTGCAAGTGATGTTTCGGCCTGTTATATTAAGTATACCAGAAGAAAACAATTTGGATAAAGATTTGATTCTTTTATTACCTATATTTCATATTTCAATTTTTGAAAGAACAACAAATGTACTTTCGAACACGGAAAAGGATCAGCATTGGCTAATACTGAAATTTCTTCGTATTTGAAAACGTAGGCACTAAAATTATCTTATAGTGACTAAAACATATTTTCTTTAAAACATTTTTGAACAAAATTTGAATTTAAATTAAATATCTGATTGTGATAAATGAATGAAAAAATGAAGAAATGAAGAAATATTTTTATATAATTACTGGATACAAATTAAAACGTCCCCACAAGACTTCATTAGAAATTTCTAGGATTCAAATAATATAGTTTTAATCACTTTCAACCAAGGATAAAAACATTAAATGAAATATGTATACTAATTTGATGTATAAAGAGTAAATATGCACAGCTTTTTCGGATATTCAAAAACAAAAATTTTAAATGTCTCATTGTAAAGGTATATAAAGGAATAAAATCATTCCTAGAGATTGGCAATTGTTTGATTGGTATTTACATTTCTAATATACGTAATTTTTTTATTTATATATTGAAAATAATTTGACGTTTTAACTCAATATTTGTTCAAAGAGACTGTTATTTAACAATTGATATTTTAAATCGATCTCAAAAATGGGGCTTAGATTTTTACATGCATTTGTAAAAAATACTCTTCACAGCTCTTGCTCATAAAATAAACATGATAAGAGAAAAGTATGCGCATTCAAATGTTTTACTTGATATAGCTTAAGTATCTCAGATAAAACATTTTCATTTTGAGCTAATTTAATATAAATATTGCTCAATAGGCAAAAATTGGAATCCCTAAAATAATGAAATAAATAAATACTATTAATAATTTAATAAATATTAATATTAAAACAATAAAAAAATGAAATGAAAAAAGTATATAGCTTTAACCACAATCTCTTTTCTTAAAAATATTCCTTCTATAGTTTTAATTGAATCAAACAAAATATTTCCTTTTAAAATAGAAAAAAATAATTTTAAAATTCTTCGAAGAAAAAGCAAAACGAAAGAAAAAAATATTGAATTTATAATTCCCATATTTAAATAATATTATTAATATATATAAATGATATTGTTATGATAAATAATAAATTAATTCTTATTTTCCCACACCTAATAGATTTTATCACATGATCTTCAATAAAAAACCATTATGTGAAAATATTTTTAAAAATTGCCTATTCGTACAATTAATTTGCAATACAACTTCCATAATGCATTTCGAAAAATATTTCCACTCCAAACAGATAGAAAATAAAAAGATTGTAATATTTCATTTTCTTACTCGTAGAAATATAAGAAACTAAGACAAATGAAGAAATAATATGACTATTATTTATTGCGTCACTTCTCTTGTTTTGTCCTATATGACTTCCTGCATTATTTTACTTTCTTTCTTTTTTTTTATCTTTCGAAACATATTAATCACAAACTGTTAAAAATAGTTTACGTTTAGAGAATGCATATCCTCTCTATCCCTGTAAATTTCACAATATTTTTTTTATTTTATTTCTTGAAAACATGTCATTCAACAAGGAATTATATCCTCCTTAAAAATATGAAAAAAAACAAAAAAAACTTTCTACATATTTGCATTTACATATTCATAAATTTTTCGTCTTGCAACCTTTAATCATTTTGTTGTCGTTTAAAGGAGTTTGATTATTGAGAAATACCAATTATAAAATTTTAGACAATTCACCTCAAAATAACTGAATGATTCAGTGACGATTTCGATATATATATAT
>JAPMOR010120432.1:294357-311496 GCA_026543865.1 Argiope aurantia | reverse complement strand
TGTGATGCTAAAAGTGAATTAGTATTTATTACCTTATTAAATATTTTTTTTCTAAAAATGTTTCAAACTAATTTCATTACAAATTGTTATAGGAGTAGCAATTTCCATAATGCAAACAATAATCCCATTTTGATTTTCATAATAAGATATTTAATTTGAAAGGATATCTGTGTATTCTAAATTCCCAAATATACACATTTTCATATCAAGAAAAGACATTTTAAGAATAGAACTAAAAATATTTCCGTAATAGAATTAAGAAGGCATGTCATATATATTTTATCTAATTCAATTTCTGCTGTATCTAAATAACAATAATTAAAATCATTACTCCCCAATTTTTTAAGTGTAAATTCTTCTTATCTCTTTTTAAGGATTTTGTTTTGCTAAATTATTTTTTTTTATTTATCTGGAATACAAATGGTTTTAAAAGGCAATTATTTTAAAATAATTTTATCTCTTTTAAACTATTATTGTAAACAGAAGTCTTTAAAATGATGGTCGAATTTCAACAATGAAATAAAATACTATCCAAATTGGTAATTTTCTTGTGTTTTTTTCATGTTTATTTAAATTTTTATTAAAATACTTCTGAAATAAACAAAATAAATAATTTTTTAAATATAATTAAATTGAAATATCTGTAACGTATTCAGAATAAGTTTTTCTACATCAAAAAAAAAAAAAAAAAAAAAAAAAAAGAGGAGAAAAGAGAAAAAGAGACAGTCATTTTGTTCTCCCAGCGCCTGAAATGTAACAAGACTATGAAAAGTGAATAAATAATGCTACTAGCGATTCTTGAGTCTATTTTTCTCCTTTCTTTCATTTTTATTACCATTTTCCTCTCTTTATTTTCGCATGTACAGCATATAACTCAATTTCTTAAGACGCATTCTTCTATAGCATTCTTTTTTTTACTTCTTTTATAAGAAAATACCACTTTTTTTTTACTTATTCTCACACAAAGAGCCCTTTGTATAAAATCCAAAATAGATGGCTTAAGAACAGAAACGTTAAAATATGAATTCGTGTTTGAATATAAAAAAGAATATATAATTCCCTTCGAATGGAAATTCAAAAAGATTTTGAAATAAGAACAACAGGATAATTTTAACCAAAATGCTGAATATAGGATATCTTTTATCCTGTGTTAAAAATATTTGCTTGAGATTATTTTAATTAAAATAAAAGAAGATACAAATGTTTATGTTTTTTTTTCACAAAATAGTTAAATAGACATGATATTAAAGAAATTATAAAATATTGAAGAAATTATAAAATATTGATGTAATGATCATATACATTTGATGATAAATGATCTATTTTATTTGAGGGTAATATGACTCCAATTACTTCACTAAAATACATTAATATATTTAAGAGGACATTAGAAAATTCAAGCATTATTATTTTCGTATTATAAATAATTAATAATTCAGAAAAATTAATCTCATTCGGGATGAAAATGTAATTACTCTCTAAAAATTTCTTATAGAAATATTTCTTTAATAACATAAAAAAAAGACACTTAAATTAAATGTCTTTTTTTAAAAAATCAAACCAATATGAATTCTACGAAATATTATTGAATTATTTAGAGGACTTAAAATCACTTATTCTAAATTGCATTATTCGTTAATTACAACATATGATTCTTCTGTGATATTTAAAGTGAAAAATCACATAATATTAGTAATTAACTGCTAATTAATTTATTTAATCAATGTCTAAATTACTATAAATTTCAGTTGTTCAGTTAAGTCAGTTCAACTTATTGTATTTTATTTTTGTATTTAATATTACGATAAACAATTTCATAAATAATGTACAATCTATTTGTTAAAATAAGACTTAAATCTAATTTCATTTTCCTAATCTATTCTTGTATATATAAATACCAATGTTATTAAAGTAACGGATAAAACATTAGGGATCTATTATGATTATATTCATTTTATCATTTCAAAAGTTGGCTTTTGGAAGATTCCGCTCTCAGTTACCAAAAGAGTAAGACAATTTTGTTGGAGAATTCAGAATTGGAAGAATTGTGCAGCTATTTTAGCGGATTACGACTTTGTATTTAGAAAAAAAAATATTTAATTCCTATTGTCTCCTCGAAACATTCGTGAGTGTTTCTCTAATAAAGGTGCTATCCGCTATTCCCCCCCCACACACACACACACATACAAAAAAAATGGATCCTATGTAAACATAGCAAGTATCAACCATCTTATCAATTCCTTTTTTTTTTCTTTTTTCAAATTCATTTCTTTTTCGTTGTCTTCATTCCCCATTAGAACTTCGAAATTTCAGTAATTATAGAAAACTGAAATGGCCAACTTTACAGATTCCACTTCCATCATTTCTAATTACAACAGTTTTCACAAATTTTAGGAATGAGAATGATCCCTGATAGCAGGCAGTAGATTATAAAAGAATAGGAAATTTTTGTGGGTACAGAAACGCTCAGTAATTTAACTTTTTTAATTTGAGTATGTTTCCCCTGCATTTTTCTGCTTGCTATGCATTTACCATTAGAGAAGTCATTTCTTGTGTAATTGATTCAAGTTTTAAAAGCCTTTATTAAAGATATTTTAATTAAATTTCATTATATTTACTTTTGATCAACTCAGTGTTTAATTTAGAAATTAAAAAATATTTTAGACAATAGAAAAGAAATTTAATTGTTCTGTTACTAATAGTTCAAATTAATTCAACTGCATTGTTGTACCTTCATGAAAAGATAAATCACTGCATCATAACCGGACTTTGCTCCGAAATGAAATGTTGGGCTTCTACAAAAAATGTACTTGACATTTCTGAAAAGATCACTATTATGACAGAAGAAATTTAGTGCAAAATTTCAAACCAGTTTTTCCTAATACAATACTTTAATAAAAGCAGATCATGAAATATTTCTGACGTTACTTAAATCTTTCCCCCGCCGAAAACATTTTCTTTATAAGGTTCATACAAATACATAGACTTTAAATTACTGGCGTGAGAAAAATTAGGTAAAACACTGCTAAAAAAACAATATACAATATACCAAAAAACATTGGCATTGTCTATTTTTCAAACTATTCAAAAGCATGATGAACTGATGCAAGAAAGGAGAATGACTACGATTTAATAAAACAACAGGTCTGTAAATTTCAACTAAAAATACTGGGGCCATTTGAGGTACTTCACAATTTTAAGATGTAGGTGATGAAAAGGTTATAATTTGTATCGGAATGGACACTTCCGTTGATAAGGATGCTGAAATATATTCTCAAATGAAACGAAATTTTGTGGCATTTGAAAGGCGATACTTTAAATAAGTGGATCGGATTGGACATCACTTCATGATATTAGTTACAAAAATACATATTTAATGACAGAAATAAATATTATAGAGAATCTAAAAATTAAAATAAATTAACACGTACTCGCTCATTGGGAAGAGGAATAACAACTATGTGACGTAGTTACGAGCTTTTCTATTGGGATTTCGACGGTTTGAAAGAAAAGAAATTGATTATCGGATGGAGTGGGGTTGTCTCAACAAGCAGGACAAAATTGAGAAGCAAATTTCAGTTATTCGAGGCATACGTTTTTGGTGAGTTATGTTACTCCCTGGGTCAGCGTGGAACATCGGAACTGTGTAATTGAATTCATTCGAGCAAAAAATAAGTATTTCTAATATAAACTTGAGTGCGATGGCAAAGTTATTAAAACAGAACAAAGGAGATGCGTTTTACTCTTGCTTGAAAATTAGATTGCTGATGAATTATTACCTTATGGAACTTCCTCTAATGCATTTGATAGAGCGCGTGAACGAACTAGACAACTGGACTTCGAAGCTATTTTGGATTAACTCGCAAATGTATGGGGAAAAAAATGCGGGCATTTTCTGTTCAATAAATTTTTCTGCAAGTTTTATTAATTCATGCTACTGAAAAATTAATAGATTTATTTATATTTTATTTATACGTTTATTACTTTAAATCCCTTTTTGTCGATATTTGATAATAAAAACCCTGAAAAATTGCCAATTTCTAGACGGGACACAATCGCTAAATGAAAAGGATAAATAAGTGATATTACTAGTGTTGTTTAGTGTTCTTCTTGTTCTTTCTCAAGTGTTTAAAAATCCATCTTGTTTGTTCTGGACAGACACTGCAAATGACTGATTTGCTCAAGTGAAAAAAAAAACACGCTTTATATATGTATACAACAATCTTTTTACATCTGATTCAAGTATGCAATAATTTTCATTTACATAATTTGTAAAAAAACATGTTATATTTTTTTATCTGTATTACAAGATATTCAAACACTGCATATTTCCTTTGAGTGAAACTCAAAATATACATGCATCTTATTAAAAGTGACATTAACATAAGCATTTTTCTATAGATATGAAAGTAAATTTTGTTCTTTTTGATTTTCTTTTCTTGTGAAAGATTGTGAAATTAACGTTACAGGAAAACTTTTAGCCTGAAGATATACATGGTCAAAATACGTTGGGTTTGGTTGATTATAAAAAAAAATGTTTGACCCAGACTTTAGCGAAGAAAAGCATCTGTAGTCTCTATACTTCTTAAATAACCGTTAAAATATTATTTGATATATTTGGTAGTATTTCATATAAGAATAGGGAAGAGAGTTGTACCTTTGGCCTATTTTCAATATTAGTATTTTTCGTATTTTCATGCAAGTTCACAATTCTTTTTTAAATGCAGATATTTTCTTAGTTTTGCGTTTATTAGATATATTGAAAACGCATTTTAATTTAATTTTTTAGTTAATTTTTAAACTTTATATAGTGGTTATTGGTACAGCATAGTGTTGTACCTTTGACCGGGGGTATGTTGTACATTTAGCTTGCAATTATTAAAAAATTAAAATCTATAACTCATTTTTGAAAAAGAATAGAAAAATCAGAGTTTGCACAAAATAAAACTGACAGTTTGCTATTTCTTTATTGCATAAAATAGTACTATGAGGAAAATGTTATATTTATGTTACTTATTTTATAGAAGTGAAATCAAATATATATTTTAATTCAACAAAGAAAAAAATTTCTTTAAAATTGCAACAATTTGTATTTAAGTAGCTAGTGATTAATTTTTGTCGTAGAAACTAAACTTTTCAAATTTCGTCACCCGTTGCCAGGATAGATAAAATTTGCTTACGTTACAGTCCATCAAAGGAAGAAGGGCATATCTCTACAACTGATATACATTCTTTTAATATAGAATGTTGAAAATATTGCAGTATAAAAAAATATTGTTTCATATATTAAAAATATTTATCATTCTATATAAAAATTACTTTCCATTGTAATATTATCACATTTATTCTTAAATTGATTTGAAACAAATAAATATTTGATACCAAAGGGGAATGTAATTACATTTATCCCTGAATATATAAAATTCTTAGAGAATTTTAGAGAAAGAATTCTGTGTTTTTTAGAGAAAATATACAACCTCATCAATCTGTCTAATTATCTTGAAAAAATAAAACTTTGGGATCTATCCCTTATGAAATTCAAGAAGACAGTTAACAATATTTCTATGGAAGATGAACACTGTCTGGATAGCCAGTTCAAGATAGTTTAATGTTATATTGCTTGTTCGAGGGGTTTCGGGCGCTAAAATGATTTCCTTTCGAGAGTAGAAAATCCAGTCTTGGGTGCTTAGCCAGTTTTCTGAGGAGATAGAAATCCCCTTGGATTGTTTTTGTTCCATACTCTATTATGTACTTTGTCTGAAGCAGAATCCGATTCTCCTTCCCTAACATTCTTTCGAAATTATTTCCTAAAATTCACAAGATAATGAATTAAGGTATGCACTTCAATAACCGAAATAAATGAGGAAATCATTTCCTTGAATAATATTTGAAAAATCTTTAGATGTTAATGCTTTTTTTTAAATTTGATCAAATAAAATCATAGATACTTGGATTAAGAAATATAGATAGAAATTTTTGATTCTGGTATTTCCATTTTCTTTTTTATAATTTTGATAGTTATTAGTTGACGATAAAACCCGGTATTTCCACAAAGGATTTCAGAATTATGAATGCTGTAAAATAGAGTAAAAATATTGTAACAATGGTATTGAGTATTTTGCTGTTATAGAGATACGATTATAAGCCACACATTTTCTTTAAAAAAAATTTCTATAAAATATTTTTTAAGACTATTCAAAGAAAATAAAAACTGGTAACTTTATTGTTCAATGGAAATAAAAAAGAACAATTTAAAGATTAAATTCACAGTTGTAAGTCGAAAAGGCTAAAGGATCATTGTTCTAGTAGATATTTCAATGTTTGTAAAACTCACCTTCTTACCTTACAGTAAATAGCGCAGAGAAGCAATATTACAGGATCTTAACAGCGAAAAATTAATCACTGATATTTATGTAGTTTTATGTCCCCTGTCGAAGTCTGCTATCACTATACGCACACATTTACAGTTTTTCTAAGTTTTACATCAGACAAGCAAAACAAATTAAGTGATGAATTATCGTAACATCTTTGCTTTCCATTGAGTTTCTGCAGGACCTCACATTCAATTTACAATTTCAACTGTTATTTTTGATTTTCAGAGAACAACACATTTTTCCTTCTTTTAACGGGCCTACAAAGTTACATTATTTATTTATGGAGATATTTTGTAATTAAAACAGATGAGCGTATTCTATTGAATTGATTCAATTTGTTTTTAATACATTCTTGATGAAAATTTCAAAAAGAGATTGCACTTTTTATTAATACGTGTACATTTAACACACCAGCGTATGCATGTTTGAAAATTCACTTACGCATAGAGTTAAAAACAATAAAAGAAACATATAATGAAATAATTCATTTAATATAAGCAAACTGATGATATTTTATTTAATTGTCATTCTTCAGTCATTCCATATTGGAAACATTGTATCCAGGCTATCTTTTCTCTTACCTAGCACCATTTAAGCCTCTATAAGGTCTTTTGTCTTAGGATATTCTTTTCCCTTTCACGAATCGAAAAAAAATAAGCAATTCGAAATTTTATCTTATTCAATCCCAAGTCACGTTGGTGTTAATGGAAAAGATTTATCAGATGATGTGGTAAAAGAAGCTTTTGATTTCTTTCGACGATCACTTACTTATAAAATAAGAACATCACGTAATAAAACACTAATAACAATAAACATACATTAAGGACAAAGAAAAAAATGAATAAATTTAGTTATATCCTTTAAAAATTATTTTGATACTCCTTATAAAATATAGTGCATAAGTGTTAATGCAAGAAGTGAATCATTTTGAAAAATAAAATTGTAAAAAGATATATAATATTTAATATTTACTAACCCCAAATATGTAAATAGCGAAAATATATACAAATTTTTAAATTACGTAAGATTTAGTCTTCTAGGAGGTTTAGTCCAGGAATGAAGACATTTGGCAGAATTATTCTAAATTTATACTATAACAATAATCGATATTGTAGGATTCCTATAAGGCATCTTATTAAAACAAAACATGAGACAAATATTCTTCCGTTATTTTCCTTGTATAAATAGCCTATTTATTCGCGAATAAAAATTCCTTTTAGTTCGTGATGCTTGTGATTAATAATCTTTTAATAATTTGTTAGATAGGTCACTACTGAACAATAACAGCTCACACGTTACAGCAGTAAAGTTGCTGCATCCACTTAAATTATTTTAGAAACAATTTATTCTCGTTTATAATCTTGTTTCTTCTTTTGGAGTTTTTTTTTCAAGAATAACGAATATCGAGATAAAATAATAAAAAGATGAAATAAGGCAGAAAATGAATCAGCATGCAAGATCCCCCACCCTCCTTGGAGCTTCTCTCCAAACATCCATTAAAAGACTCATAACATGCTCTTTAGACAATGACGAAAAAAACAATTTGTTTCCTTTAAATTTAAAATAACTCAATTTTTCAGATCTCATTGAGGTTTGGATATCTGTTTGCTGTGTTTTGATATTTGTTTCCCCTTATCATTCAAAAATAGTCTACTTTTGCTTCATTTGATTTTCTTCAAAGTGCATTTGGGTTTTATATTTTATTCCAATTCACATATGCCTAATGGCAACTTATTTATTTTATATCATTCCTTTTCTTTTATCAGAAATGAACCAACAGTTAAACAAATTTCAATTTTCTAAAGACAATTTAATTAATTGCAGTTAATATATTTGGGCTTTTCAGATGTAAGTTATTTATAAAAGTTTTATTTAAATTATAATTTTTCAAAACACAGTTAATAACACTGCACATAAATAAGCTCACCAGTCGCAGTTTCTACTAGTAATAAAGTCATATGCTTGTGTGTATGTGTGTCTGTCTGTATGCACGTGTTGGTACTCTACAGTTCAGACTACCTAATGTACATCTGCCAAACTTGGTACTTTGGAAATCAGGAATGTGCACTTCACAGTGATTTTCAACATAAAAATTAGAATTTTAATTAAATAAAAATGAAACGAAATTTTTAAGTCCTTCCACCGTAAATTCCCAAAATTTTAAAATACGAAAAAGATTTTTTATATATATCATTCTGATTTAATATTTGTGCAAAATGATTTTAAATTTTGACAACTTCTTAAAACTATATAATAATTTATATTTTCTGCCTAATTTGAAACAATATATTCCTCTATTTTTTTAATACTTTTATTGTTTTATTAAATATTTAATCGCCTCATTTTCCCCCATTGTTGGAAAGTAGAGAAATAATGTGTAGTTTACCAAATGAGTAAAATAGTGAATTTAACTACAGTGAAAGTTTGATGATAATCGCATACAAAAATGCAGTTAATCATGTTATGATGTCATGCAACTGGTCTCCATTGAAAAGTGTGATGCATAGCGAACAAGATATATAGGATTTGCATCTTCATATGGCATGACATTAATATCTATGTATTGAAGCATTTCATGGGTGTGAAGCTATATCTAAACGATTTAGCTAACATTTAATAAATCGATATCCAAGTAAGCCAGCCAGTTGCCAAAGGTGGCTAGTTGTTAATAATGTAAATGCAATCTAGAAGTAAAAAGATTCTACTAATCTTATAAGACATTCAACTCTCATTCAAAATATAAGCGGATTGCACATTGTCATCTGAACAGCATTAGCGATGATGTCATGAGTGACGTATTTATCAAATTTGATTTCGTGCCAAAAATTGCGCTTGCGTTATAGGTTTTGATAGCTAAAAAAGTATTACGTAAGTGGAAAATGGAAGAGCTCTTCAAAGTAATAACTTTTTATTTGTTTTACAAGATTGTCTATAAGTATTCAAAGCAAAAATTGAAGCCGAAATAAGATGAATTCAACACCGAAATATTTTTAAAAATCCCACTTTATTCCCTGTCAAATATTTTTATTTTATAAGTCATCCTAAATAGATATGAGACAAATAATTTTACGAAAAGTCTTTACAATAGGTACATGGAAAATCAAATTCTAAAACTACGCTTGCGAAACAGTTGAAACATATTTTATTATTCTAAAAATATAAGGAAGTAAGAAGGTTGAACTATTTTATTTTGTCAGCGAATGAAAAGTAGCAAACTTATGAAAAGTGAATAAATAATGCTGCAACCATTTCTTACCTCATTTTTTCATCTTTATTCCTTTATCTTACAGATGCTTCCTTTTTTCATGTTATTCTGAGCGTGCAAACCATACGGCTTACTTTCTAAACTGAAAGAAACAGTACAGTAATATATATGCATAGAACACGAACTTATATGCCTCGCTTTCTAGTCAAGCATTCTTCAGTGAAGCCTCTTACACAAAATACATATTCCATTTCTTTTCTTTTCTTTTCTTATATTCTTTAGGAAACTCGGATGATGCACATTTCTTTTTGTATTAAACTTAAAATATGTATTCCGTTTCGAATGTGAAGAAAAATTTAATTCTTATCAAATGGAGATTTAGAAATCATACGATAGCGTAATTTAATGTAACATTCGAGTGTTATGTAAGATGTCTTAGCTTAAATCTGAATTGGATTTTAAGGATCTGTATAGGATTCTGACTTACAGAATGTTTGACAAATGCATATGAGGATTAGATTTCTTTGAAGTTACTGTGTTTAAAATAATAAAAAGGTGATTATTTACATCAGATGCAGTAAGAATGTCCGATTACTTTTATATAATTTCTTCATTTCTAAATACTGCTATGCTTTTCTTTTATTTAATAAGTATCAATTTATCATTAGTTAACTTATTAAATACACAACAAAAACAATTTGATACTATTAAGTTGAATCTCAGAACAAATATGCATTTAATAAAGAATAAAATCTATAATTTAACCAAATGCATCTTCAATTTTTCAGAAATATGATTTACCTAAATTATCTTTACGTTTCTAATAATTGTGGCATGGCATTTAATACGAGTGACCAGTGCATGAAAATTAGCTTTTTCTTCAGAATTAAAAGTGCCAAAATGCATAGTTTTTGCAAAATATAGCTAATTTAAATGACTTGACTCTTGTTGAAAAGTGAATCTCGGTAATAAAGCTTCAAAGTTTAAGGAAAAGGCTTTTATTTTCCTTAATATGGAAATTCATAATATAAAACAGGGAAATATATATTTTTCTTTTTGATAACTGTGTTTAAATTTAAGAAATAAGATATAATATATTGACAATTATATAAATTAGTTCTTTAATAAATTAGTGAAAGATTTTTTCGCGTCATTCATCATTTTCAATTTTATGATAACTATAAGAATAAGTTAATGTATTCATTTACTGTAATAAACACCAAAGTTTGGCGTTTGAAATAAACACCAAAGTTATTAAAAAATTTCGATATTAAAACTAAATCAATCCTTTTCCTAAACAGATTTTTTTCACTGTGTTAATGTGCATTCCTTTAAAGTTCCTGATATGTTGTATAGTCATGCGCACTTTAAAGACAAAAATTTATTTCATGGTTAAATATATTTTTTATGTATTTATTTCAAATTATGTTGCTGATTTTCATTTTTTTAGAATTAAATAAAGTTATATATTTCTTGTTATATTCTACTGTTTTTTCTCAGTAAAATATCATTTCTCTAAAACTCTAATTAAAGTCTTTTGTAAGCTACCATTAATTTAATAATTAGTAATTAATTAATTGTCTAGTTAATTAACTAGTTAATTGTCTACTAGTTTATTGGCATATCCAGTTGGGAATATTAATCATACTTTTTAAAAATAAGTAATAATATCTAATATAAATTTAAGTTCAAATTAAATTATTTAAATGAGTGTTAATTGTTATGAGTGTGTTTCTAATATATAATCTATTCAGACAATTTTCGAAGCTGAAAATTGCTGATATATATTTTGCCTCGAGATATTTTTAAGGCGAAAATTATTTGTGCGTTTTTACTTTCTCGTATGCTAGATGTAACACGTACAAACAGAAAACTTTGTAATCATGAAAACGTGTATTCAACCAGGTGATTTTGATGTATCTCCAAATTTCAGATTGCTCTGTGTTGGAAAACATATTTTTGGAACGATGTCTTTTTATCGGTCTGCCTATCCATCTATCCAAGAACAACGTGATAAATCAAAAATACTTTTATCTAAATAATATTTAATTTGTAGTCATTTGATTAAATTTTTAGCTTTCTGTCACATTTCGGAAAAAAAATCTATCCGCAGAAAATTGGTCTTGATAATTAAATACTTATACGGCGATACTATTGATAATGTGAACACAGTTTTATATTTGAACTAGAGATCTGTAACAAATTTTGAGATAAATGGACTCAAAACGTTGATCGCCTCCCAATTTGTATTTTCAAATACATATGAACGAGATACATATGCAGCGTCTAAAATTAATTGAAATTAGTATCAGATCTTTTCTACTAAAGCTGTCAAGATTCGGTTTCAATGGATCAAAAATGGCTTCCAAAATGCATGCATGGTTTGTTTATTTTTTACTTTACTAAGAAGCAGGAAATTGTCATGCAGACAACGTTCTCATTCTATACGACAGAAGACAGCTTGCTTGTATTGTCACTTTTTTTAGCCTTACTCTTATTGCCAATTCAGAAAATAAGACGAATCTTAATACTCGTTGCATTCATGACCATACGGTTGATTCTAAATTTTTTTAGGAAAGGAGAGTATCTTTATTAAGAGGAAAATTCTTGAGGAATCTAGATGATTAAATTAAAAATTTATTTACTCCTGAGGATTAGCTTAAAAACGAATATTCAATTCATTAAAATTTTCTCATTGCGTTCATAGCATGTCCAATATGCAACGGAAAGTTGGATGCTACCTCTCTCAGGGATATATAACAAACTTTAAAGGGAAGTAATTGATTATCTGAAAAATTATCTGATTCATAGTAATTAGCTCAACTCGAAACTAAATGAAGAAAATAAATGTGTCACTTTCATTCTACTGACATAAAAAAAAACTTCATTATAGTCTAAATGAAAATTATCAGATACTCTTTCTATACTCACGGCAGTTTATTTGTAAAATGTTTCTTCTCTTTTTAACGAAGTAACTAATAAATCATCAGAACACCGTTTTTGGCACTGAGCCTAAATTCCTCGCCTCTCTTCGAAACAAATTAGCGCAATTTAATACTGCAATCTATCTTAGCTGCGAACTCAATTTATTAGGATGACCTATGACATACACATTTAGTCATCTTCTTAATTTATGTCTAATTCCTAAAAATCATTATTTAGAATCCAGGAATATAATGACTCTGCCGTTAAATATTGTATTTAAAATTTATAATGTTTACTCATGAGAATAGATCTGTAAACTCTAACGAGCTTAACATACTTAATTGTACCAAATATTATCACATTTAAATAGCTATTTATTTGTAAACCTTAACATTTTGTCATCATTAAATAAGAAACTAAATTTAGGTGTCGGAATAAATTATTTTAATGAATATATTATATTGGAATAGAAATATATACATTAAAGTAAAATTTTCTTTACTATTTGTTAATTATATTTGCTGAGTATGTGAATAGTGTTTAAAAAATTACATTTTTCTTTCGATTTTTTTTCTTATGCAGTTTTACAATTTTTTAATACTGTTTACGTTTTACACTACCTTTTAAAACTTTCATTATTGAAAATTTACAAATTATTATGAATGTAAACTTGATTTTGATGTGCCATATTATTACCATATCTCAATAAGAATCAAATGTAAAAAGGACAAACTCTTAAAGTGAAATTCGTTAATTATGTTATGAAAGAATATGAACGTCCTCTAATATGATTAATATTTATTCATATAAATTTATTTTTCTTTTATTATTTACTTAACTTTCAATTTCAAGTTTTTGTTTGTAATAATCCTAATTTACAATAAGTTGCATTTGCAGTGCAGATTCTTGGCGGCATTGCTAATAATTTAACAACGTAATTGCTGAAATCGTATGAATTGATATGAAACTACTTTCATAGCGTACTGCTGTTGCTGTCTTCCATTGACAAACAAGTAGGGCAAACTTGTATTGGGATTTTTAATCATTTAAAATTCGAACATCGATATGAAGTGAACACGAAAGTTATCTAATGTTATCAAAGCACTTGCCAGGTATAATGAACTCATGTTGATTGTTAGAACCTTTGAAGATTATTAAGTTGTTTTTTTAATACCAGATTAAAAGTAAAATGTAGTTGTTATTTTAGCAATTTGAAAAAAATTCATACCTGAAATGTTAAGAACCTTTGAAAATTTCGTATACTAAATTAAAAGTGAAATTTAGTTGCTATTATTAAGTTCATTTTTTAACAATTAGAATATTAATTTGAAAGATTTAACTAAGGAAAAAAATTCTGTATCCTCAATAAAGAATCGATATAATTTGATTTCCATTTGTATAGAGGAATATGCGGCTAAAAATGTGCAATCACAAAGATATACTGTAATAGCCATATAACAGCAAATATATTCATTATATTTACAAGCACAGATTTATACCCCTTAGATTTAATAGAAACATTTCATATCTTCTAATAATTTTAGTTCCCAAATAAAATATGAAATGAATACATTTGTTAACATTTATTATTATTAGCACTTCAATAAAAGTAAAGATTATCCTTATTAATTTTTATTTTTGCATTATTTAATATACTATCAAAATTATTTCATTTTCAAAGTCGAAAAAGAAAAATAATTTTAAGTATCTGAATAATACAAAAAATCTAATTGTGCCTCATTAATTGCTGATACCCGATAGTTTTAATTGCATTAAATGAAATTTCAAACAATTAGAGTCAATGAAAATTTCGTTGATAGATTTCGTTAGCAAAGGAAAGCGTGCTCTTATCCAATTAAGAAACAAAAAAAAAATCCTCAACAATGAATTCTCGCTCGCTGATAATTTCACTTCCATTAAACAGAACTTCAAAAAAACTAGTTCTGATAGTAATTAAGCGATTTAGCTAATGATTTACTCTATTCTTTTCTGTAAATGAATAATTACTTTTATCTTTACAGTTTGTAATTTGTCTTGCTCTTTTATAATTTTAGAATGGATGTTGAATGCTTTTACTTTGAGCATTCATAGTAAACAATAAATATAACATCCAACCTGATTCTTTCATACATATTTATGCACAAATACAGGCAAAAGTATTGCCCTATGAAGTTGATTCTATGAACATATTTCAACTTATGAAAAAATTTAATTTGCATACTTCAAACTCTACTAAAGTCAGCCATCCTAAGAATATTATTACAATTTCTTAACTGAGTATATCTCATTGGAAAATGATATAATAATGCTTTTGTTGGCTTGCAAGTATTCCACAGTATAATACCAGGTTACGCATTGAGGTGATGAGCGAAAAGCAAATTATAAAGTAACATAATATTTTTATAAGAAAGAAAAAACCTTTTTTTTTGCATTTTGATAAAAATTATATACAATCGTTATTATCATTATTATTATTAGATAATTTGACAGTTTACACAACAAAAACTACATTTTTGAATTTTTCTTCCTTTCCGAAACATTTTTTTTAAATTTGAAACGAAATTATTTTTTAAGTCAAATATTATCATATATTATGTACCATCCGTTATATCCGAGATATCCTGAGGTACAATATATTGTATGTCGCGATTAGTACAACAGTGTGCCTTCATAGGCAAAGCAGAATGACTCATTACTTATGGTTAACTGCACAATAGAACTAATTCTAGCCTTACCTAAAACATGTTTTGAAGCCACAAATGTCATTTTTATATTAAAAAAAGTGAATGTCCAAATATAAAAATCAAATTGAGAATGACTAACTACAATATAATGAATATTGACAATAATTAAATTTCTTTAATGGTAACAACAAAACTAACGCTAACAACATAACATTTCCTGATCTGCCTTCTGGTGCTTGGACAAATAACTAGAAAGCTGTCAGTCAATCTCTCACATATTAAATGATGGAGTAATACAGATTGTCCAAAAATTCGCCCTGCTCTTTATATTATGACTTAAAATCAATTATTTGATGTTTGCATTTGGATTCTTAAATTCAGTTTAATTTCATTCTGAAGGCAGGGGTTTTCATTTGCCAATACTCTTAAGGAACATTAGTTTAAAACAATTTGATCAGTGCTCTTTTTATAAATAAACTTATCTATAAGTGGGGACAACTTATAGAGATATTCCTAGTTTTCCTGGAAATATCTGTAGCTAGGAATAAATGTTGCCATAATAAGACTTTAAATAACCGAAACATAAATATAGGCCTTCTTCCCCTTTCGGCCTCTCAGGAAGCCAGCTTGATTCTAGATCTTGGAATTTGAAGAACACCAAGAATTCCTCTCTAGCTTGAGAGCATTCTGATATTCATAGACAGAAACACTTCTTCTATATTAAATGAGTTCATGCTTATTTTACTTGAAGCTGGAACAAATGAAATTCTTGAAGAACAGGAACAAAAATTAAATTTAAAAAGTTGTCATACCATCTAATGTTAAATATTAAGTTTTAGGAATGTTTAGTTTGAACAATTCATGTACAGTGTAACAACTTATGTTTTACAAAACTAAAAATTGATCAGTGTTTTTTAAAAAAGTAACATATTTTTAATTTGCTATTTCATAGTGAATAATCTAATCTCAATAAACTCTGTTCATCCGTTTGCGTTATAGGATGCAGTTTATGGGGGAAATTTAATTATAACCACCCTGTACTTCAATAGATATTTGAATCAATATAAAGCGAGGCCTAAAATAATGATTTAATGATTTATAATTATAAATATTCATCAATAATAATTTACTCTACGCTAAAAAACACATATAATTACTTACGAGTATAATATATATATGCCGAAACTGTTCGATTTTTTTAAAATATTCTTCAGAACTTCCTATATGTAGACAATTAATCAAAAGAGGATATATATTCACAAGACACAGAAAAATGTAAAATCATTTCCAGGCATAAAACTTACCTAAGTTCATTATACATTACACCGTGTTTCTACTCGTAATCTTTGAATAATTAAAGAAATGTTAAAAAATGCTATAAAACTTAAGCTGGCATGGCAACTATAAGAAAAATCTATGGTCAGCAGACATCCTAAATTAATATCTAACTCTTAGTTTAATTTGATTTAAATTTTCCAACTAAATAATGTGATATAGGAAATTTGTATTCTTTAAATTTAACTATAAATTACTAGTCTTAAATTTTATTACAAAATATCTAAGAAAATGTACTAACATATATTTTCAGTGTTTCAAGTGTGTCTAGGAGAGCTACAGTAATTAACATTGAAGATCATCGTGAAACCAGGGATGGAGAGATCAACATTGGTCATTCATAAGGCCTCAACTAAAAAACATCCCTCATTTTATTCATATGTTGTTTATAATCTAATTACTTAAGAGTGCAGTTCATAATAGAAGGAAATAAAGTAGTGCTAAGACTAGAAGAAAAGAAATTTTATCTTGTACATTTATAAAATGCAGTAATAATACGAAATATTAAATAAAATCCAGTGCCTATTTATGACATAATTGTCCTAAATGGAAAAGTACAGTGGATATCGGTTCGCTTGCTTTATTTGATTTATATGGAAACAAACTTTATATATAT